>VHKM01000252.1:2067500-2118941 GCA_007210695.1 Neogobius melanostomus
GCTGCCCTATGTCACCGGTTCTGTTCATTACCTTTATGGACAGAATTTCTAGGCACAGCCAGGGACCGGAGGGTGTTCGGTTTTGGAACCTCAGGATCTCATCTCTGCTGTTTGCAGATGATGTTGTTCTGTTGGCTTCATCAAATCAGGACCTTCAGCGCGCACTGGGGCGGTTTGCAGCCGAGTGTGGAGCGGCCGGGATGAGGATCAGCACCTCCAAATCTGAAGCCATGGAGAACCATGGCTTCAGATTTGGAGGTGGTTTCCCCGCTTCAGGTCGGTGGGGAGTCCTTACCTCAAGTGGAGGAGTTCAAGTATCTCGGGGTATTGTTCACGAGTGAGGGACGGATGGAGCGTGAGATCGATAGACGGATCGGTGCAGCGTCAGCAGTGATGCGGTCGCTGTATCGGACTGTTGTGGTGAAGAGGGAGCTGAGTCAGGGGGCAAAGCTCTCGATTTACCGATCGATCTACGTTCCCACCCTCACCTATGGTCATGAGATCTGGGTAATGACCGAAAGGACAAGATCGCGAATACAAGCGGCCGAAATGAGTTTCCTTCGCAGGGTGGCTGGGCGCACCTCCGAGATCGGGTGAGGAGCTCAGTTACCGGGGAGGAGCTCGGGGTAGAGTCGCTGCTCCTTCACGTCGAAAGGAGCCAGCTGAGGTGGCTAGGGCATCTGTTCCGGATGCCTCCTGGGCGCCTCCCTCGGGAGGTGCTCCAGGCATGTCCTATTGGGAGGAGGCCTCGTGGAAGGCCCAGGACACGCTGGTGGGACTATGTCTCCGAGCTGGCCTGGTGTCGCCTCGGGGTCCCCTCAGAACAGCTGGAGGAGGTGTGCGCGGATCGGGAAGTCTGGGCATCTCTGCTGAGACTGCTGCCTCCGCGACCCGGCCCCGGATAAAGCGGAAGAAAATGGATGGATGGATGGATGGATGGATGGATGGATATATATATATATATATAATATATATATATATATATATATATATATATATAAACTCTTCCTCACCCTCTGCGGGCGGTCTCTTTTTCCTCCAAGCTCGGGTCCTCTACCAGAGGCCTGGGAGCTTGAGGGTTCTGCGCAGTATCTTTGCTGTTCCTAGAACTGCACTTTTCTGGACCGAGATGTCTGATGTATTTCCTGGGATCTGCTGGAGCCACTCCTCCAGTTTGGGGGTCACTGCCCCGAGAGCCCCAACGACCACGGGCACTACTGATGCCTTCACTCTCCAGGCCTTCTCTAGCTCTTCTCTGAGCCCCTGGTATTTCTCTAGTTCTCGTGTTCCTTTTTCCTGATGTTGAAGTCGCTTGGTATTGCTATGTCGACCACACGGCTTTCCTCTGCTCTTTGTCCACCACTACAATGTCCGGTTGGTTCGCCATTACCATTCTGTCCGTCTGTATCTGGAAGTCCCACAGGATCTTGGCTCGGTCATTCTCTACCACCTTTGGAGGTGTTTCCCACTTTGACCTTGGGGTTTCCAGCACATACTCTGCACAGATGTTCCTGTACACTATGCCAGCCACTAGGTTATGGCGCTCCATGTAAGCTTTCCCTGCCAGCATCTTACACCCTGCAGTTATGTGCTGGACTGTGTCATTGGCCTCTTTGCACAGTCTACACCTGGGGTCTTGTCTGGTGTGATAGATCTGGGCCTCTATTGCTCGGGTGCTCAAGGCCTGCTCCTGTGCAGCCATGATGAGTGCCTCTGTGCTGTCCTTCAGGCCAGCTCTGTCTAGCCATTGGTAGGATTTCTTGATATCCGCCATTTCAGTTATGTTTCGGTGGTACATCCCGTGTAGGGGCTTGTCCTCCCATGACGGGACCTCCAGCACCTCATCTTCTGTTCCCCATTGTCTGAGACATTCACTGAGCACGTCATCTGTTGGAGCCTTGTCCTTGATGTACTTGTGGATCTTGGATGTTTCATCCTGGATAGTGGCTCTCACGTTCACTAGTCCTCGGCCTCCTTCCTTACGGCTAGTGTACAGTCTCAGGGTGCTGGATTTGGGGTGGAACCCTCCATGCATGTGTAACCGGGGGTGGTGCAGAGGGGTAGGAATAGCTAGCAGCTCTAGCAAGTAGCAGTTTTAACCTTAGCTATTAACCCCAAAGGCCCACAGGTAAGTAATATTGACAGAGGCAGGTTCCATACTTTAAATAACTCAGTGTTTTATTTATTAAAGTTATTTTTCTCAAGTTTCTCTTTTTTTCTTAGTTCCATGTTTAAAACCAGAAGTCCATAGTTATTATTAGATCATGATTTTCAGAGACCAAGGCGCCCCAACAATGGGCGTACAGGACAGCATGAATGCACACATGTAAACAAAAACATAACCGACACGGGTAGACGAGGACAAACAAGACGGCAGAGTCCTGCACTGGCCCGCCAGTGCTTGGAGTTCGACCTACAATATATAAAACAGTTTGTCACAAAACAATTCATAACCCGCCGCACTTTAGCTATGACCAAAACATACCGCTCTCCGAAGCGCAGTGTCACCCGGCATTGGGATAAAATGCTACATCCACCGGACCTTCGGGACCTCCGCACCCGATACACAGTGGCTCAATCCACCGGACCTTCGGGACCTCCGCACCCGATACACAGTGGTTCCGCATTGCGCTGAAGCGCTCCCCCCGGATAGTTGTGCCCCTCGACGCTATAACGCAGTGCTTGTTAGGGCCAAACCAATTTAATTAATTTTGAAAAGAAACTTCGCTCTACCTGTTAGCCTGTTGCTCCAAACACAAGCGGACGCCGGCCTGACCACCCGGAAGAACAAAGACCAGAGGCAGAGCGAAGACAGGCGTGACCTTTTATACGTTTTACGTTGCTCCCCTAGTGGGCGCACCATCACACACATGGTTAGGAGCTTCCGTGTCTTAACATCTGTGGTCTGTATCTCATCCTTTGGCCAGCTTATTATTCCTGCAGGGTATCTGATTACTGGCAGGGCGTAGCTGTTTATTGCCCGGGATTTGTTCTTGCCATTGAGCTGGCTTCTTAGGACCTGCCTTACACGTTGGAGGTATTTGGCCGTAGCCGCTTTCCTTGTCACCTCTTCGAGGTTGCCATTTGCTTGTGGGATTCCGAGGTATTTGTAACTGTCCTCAATGTCTGCTATTGTTCCTTCTGGGAGTGAGACCCCTTCTGTGTGGACTACCTTCCTTCTCTTAGTCACCATCCGACCACACTTCTCTAGTCCGAATGACATCCCATTGTCTGCACTGTATATCCGGGTGGTATGGATCAGTGAGTCGATGTCTCGCTCATTCTTAGCGTACAGCTTGATGTCATCCATGTAGAGGAGGTGACTGATGGTGGCCCCGTTCCTGAGTCGGTATCCATAGCCAGTCTTGTTGATTATTTGGCTGAGGGGGTTCAGACCTATGCAGAACAGCAGTGGGGACAGGGCGTCTCCTTGGTATATGCCACATTTGATGGAGACTTGTGCAAGTGGCTTGCCATTGGCCTCAAGGGTGGTTTTCCACAACCTCATTGAGGTTGCATTCAATGATCCAAGTATGTGGCATTGAGTCGTAGGCTTTCTTGTAATCAATCCAGGCAGTGCTCAGGTTAGTGTGTCGGGTTCTGCAGTCTCAAGCGACGGTTCTGTCTACTAGGAGCTGGTTTTTGGCACCTCTGGTATCTTTACCGATTCCCTTCTAAGCTGTGCTCATGTATTGAGTCATATGCCCGCTTATCTTAGCTGCTATGGTGCCGGACATGAGCTTCCACGTTGTGGAGAGGCAGGTTATTGGCCGATAGTTGGATGGGACTGTACCCTTTGAGGGATCCTTCAGGATCAGGATTGTGCGCCCTTCGGTTAACCATTCAGGGTGATTCCCATCTCTCAGCATCTGGTTCATTTGTGCTGCCAAGCGCTCATGGAGTGCTGTGAGTTTCTTTAGCCAGTAGGCGTGTATCATGTCAGGGCCTGGTGCTGTCCAGTTTTTCAGAGACTCTTTCTTGGATGTCTGTCACTGTGATGGTAACTGGATTCTGTTCAGGGAGGTTGCTGTGGTCCTCTCTCAGAGCCACCAGCCACTGTGCATAACTGTTGTGTGCTGCCTCCTTCTCCCATATGCCTTTCCAGTACTGTTCAGTTTCCAGCCTTGGTGGGTCTGCTCTGCTAGTGTTACCCTGCCATTGAGCGTACACTTTCGCCGGTTGAGTTGCGAACAGCTGGTTTACTCGTCTGCTTCGTTGTCTCTCGTGTACCTCTTTAGGCGGCTGGCCAAGGCTTGGAGCCTTTGTTTGGCAGTTTCCAAGGCTTCAGGTATGGGCATCTGGCTGTACTTTTTGGGTACTTGCTTTTTCATAGCACCTTTCAAGGCCTCTGTCAATTGACTCACTTCTCTCCACGCTGCCTTGATGTTAGCCTCCTTCTTTTCCATGGTGGGTATTTCATCTCATGGTTGCTCTTACGATAACCAAGTGTCTCTAGGATCACTGCTGCTGTGCAGTATACCAGCTCATTGGTTTCAGTGATGGTTGATGTAGGAATTGCTTGCAGAGCTGCATTCACATCTTCTAGCAGACTTTCTGATGGTACTTCACTTAGCCTCTGTAGATGACTTCGGGGTTGCATGCTGGACATTTTTGCCATGATCTTATTTTTCAGGTCAGTTGCTGCCTTGTTCAGCGTGATTGCACTTATTGGGGCTTCGTACCCAATCTCCGTTGGGGGGTTGATGTTAACTCCCCTCTGACCTGGTGTCTTTCACCCTTGTCAGAGCATTGGTGTTGTACCTCGTCAATCTCAAGTTGTGATAGCAGTTGCCATTTGTGGATGTTGGAACACTGAGCTACTAGTTGTTTCAGCGTGAGTTTGGACTGTGGGTTTCGAAGTAACCATTTCGCCCACATCCTTTGTATGTAGCTCCTCTGACTAGGATTACTGGAGTAGTAGCATTCCATCAGAGCCCTGTTCTCAAGTGGTAAGTCACCCGACCTGCACACAGCAGATCCCGGTTCGAATCCCCGTTGGGGGAAAATGAGCTGCCAGTGTGGGTCCTTAGGCCTACCTCATACAATGATGAGAGACAATGAAATGAATGACATGCCGGCTCAGATGTCGCCCGGCCAAACAAGGTCTGCGTCAGGTGCTGGGGAACCAGAGCACCTCGATGAAAAAAGGGCAACTGGAACAAGGAGGGAATGGGCGAGATGCGAGAACAGGGCTCTGATAAATGTCCAGCAGGCAACCCCGAAGTCATCCACAGAGGCTAAGTGAAGTACCATCGGAAAGTCTGCTAGAAGATGTGAATGCAGCTCTGCAAGCAATTCCTACATCAACCATCACTGAAACCAATGAGCTGGTATACTGCACAGCAGCAGTGGTCCTAGAGACACTTGGTTATCGTAAGAGCAACCATGAGATGAAATACCCACCATGGAAAAGAAGGCTGGAGGCTAACATCAAGGCAGCGCGGAGAGAAGTGAGTTAATTGACAGAGGCCTTGAAAGGTGCTATGAAAAAGCAAGTACCCAAAAAGTACAGCCAGATGCCCATACCTGAAGCCTTGGAAACTGCCAAACAAAGGCTCCAAGCCTTGGCCAGCCGCCTAAAGAGGTACACGAGGGACAACAAAGCCAGACGAGTAAACTGGCTGTTCGCAACTCAACCGGCGAAAGTGTACGCTCAATGGCAGGGTAACACTAGCAGAGCAGACCCACCAAGGCTGGAAACTGAACAGTACTGGAAAGGCATATGGGAGAAGGAGGCAGCACACAACAGTGATGCACAGTGGCTGGTGGCTCTGAGCGAGGACCACAGCAACCTCCCTGAACAGAATCCAGTTACCATCACAGTGGCAGACATCCAAGAAAGAGTCTCAGGTATGAAAAACTGGACAGCACCAGGCCCTGACATGATACACGCCTACTGGCTAAAGAAACTCACAGCACTCCATGAGCGCTTGGCAGCACAAATGAACCAGATGCTGAGAGATGGGAATCACCCTGAATGGTTAACCGAAGGGCGCACAATCCTGATCCTGAAGGATCCCTCAAAGGGTACAGTCCCATCCAACTATCGGCCAATAATCTGCCTCTCCACAACGTGGAAGCTCATGTCCGGCACCATAGCGGGCCACCATCAGTCACCTCCTCTACATGGATGACATCAAGCTGTACGCTAAGAATGAGCGAGACATCGACTCACTGATCCATACCACCCGGATATACAGTGCAGACATTGGGATGTCATTCGGACTAGAGAAGTGTGGTCGGTGACTAAGAGAGGGAAGGTAGTCCACACAGAAGGGTCTCACTCCCAGAAGGAACAATAGCAGACATTGAGGACAGTTACAAGTACCTCGGAATCCCACAAGCAAATGGCAACCTCGAAGAGGTGACAAGGGAGGCGGCTGTGGCCAAATACCTCCAACGAGTAAGGCAGATCCTAAGAAGCCAGCTCAATGGCAAGAACAAATCCCGGGCAATAAACAGCTACGCCCTGCCAGTAATCAGATACCCTGCAGGAATAATAAGCTGGCCAAAGGATGAGATACAGACCATAGATGTTAAGACACGAAAGCTCCTAACCATGCATGGAGGGTTCCACCCCAAATCCAGCACCCTGAGACTGTACACTAGCCGTAAGGAAGGAGGCCGAGGAGTAGTGAGCGTGAGAGCCACTATCCAGGATGAAACATCCAAGATCCATAAGTACATCAAGGACAAGGCTCCAACAGATGACATGCTCAGTGAATGTCTCAGACAATGGGGAACGGAAGATGAGGTGCTGGAGGTCCCGTCATGGGAGGACAAGCCCCTACACGGAATGTACCACCGAAATATAACTGAAGTGGCGGATATCAAGAAATCCTACCAATGGCTAGACAGAGCTGGCCTGAAGGACAGCACAGAGGCACTCATCATGGCTGCACAGGAGCAGGCCTTGAGCACCCGAGCAATAGAGGCCCAGATCTATCATACCAGACAAGACCCCAGGTGTAGACTGAGCAAAGAGGCCAATGAGACAATCCAGCACATAACTGCAGGGTGTAAGATGCTGGCAGGGAAAGCTTACATGGAGCGCCATAACCAAGTGGCTGGCAATAGTGTACAGGAACATATGTGCAGAGTATGGGCTGGAAACCCCAAGGTCAAAGTGGGAAACACCTCCAAAGGTGGTAGAGAATGACCGAGCCAAGATCCTGTGGGACTTCCAGATACAGACGGACAGAATGGTAATGGCGAACAAACCAGACATTGTAGTGGTGGACAAAGAGCAGAGGAAAGCCGTGGTGGTTGACATAGCAATACCAAGCGACTACAACATCAGGAAAAAGGAACACGAGAAACTAGAGAAATACCAGGGGCTCAGAGAAGAGCTAGAGAAGGCCTGGAGAGTGAAGGCATCAGTGTCCGTGGTCGTTGGGGCTCTCGGGGCAGTGACCGCCAAACTGGAGGAGTGGCTCCAGCAGATCCCAGGAAATACATCAGACATCTCGGTCCAGAAAAGTGCAGTTCTAGGAACAGCAAAGATACTGCGCAGAACCCTCAAGCTCCCAGGCCGACGGTAGAGGACCCGAGCTTGGAGGAAAAAGAGACCGCCTGCGGAGGGTGAGGAAGAGTGTTTTATATATATATATTGTGCGAAGGGCAGACAATCCTGATCCTGAAGGATCCCTCAAAGGGTACAGTCCAATCCAACTATCGGCTAATAACCTGCCTCTCCAGCTCATGTCAGGCTCTAAGAGCCTTCATTGCAAACTCGACAGGGGCCCGGGAATTTGGACAAGACCGGCCCGGAATTATAGCTCTGTAATAGTGTGCTGGTCTCAAGTACAAGAGGTCGCTGGATCAAATACCACATTGAAAATTTTCCAACAATTTCACATGGGCCGCTGCACACACAGTCTGAGCCTGATACAAACCCTCAATCAGCACACGTTATGTAGATAAAAACATTTATTTGTCCACTTTTATACCTTTCACTGCCTCTGGATTGGACTGCACCAACTTGAACTAAAGCGGAGGCGTGTTCCACTTAAACACCCTTAAACACCCCTCTGAGTTAGTTCAATATCAAATGGTATCTCCCTGCCACAAGAATGAAAAGTTCGATCCAAATATTTTTCAGATTTTCATTCATCAGTCATTATTTTGATAGATTTCCATGATAGTTACGCTTGTGTTACTTCATTTATATCTGGAACAGCAGCTCATGCTCCTGCTGCAGTCCAGTTAAAGCCTTTAGGCCTGGAATAGCACAACTGTGAGTCTGTTATTATTTAATTATTTTATTCTGATGGCCCGGTCCAGAAGCACCGGAACCGAGCGGCCCACCGGGAAATGTCCCGACTCTCCCTGTGGCCAGCACGCCTCTGAAACTCGATGAGGTTGTGGAAAATCACCCTTCAGGCCAATGGCAAGCCACTTGCACAAGTCTCCATCAAATGTGGCATATACCAAGGAGACAGAAAGACCATTTTATATATACAATGAAAGCTTATATATATATATTATATATATATATATATATATATATATATAAGCGTGCATTATTTTATATAGCCACACTGTTAAATCTGAGGGACCATGGTATAAACCATTGGCGTAGCCACGGGTGTGCCAGGGTGTGCCAGTGCCACCCACAGAGCCAGCTGGCACACCCAAAAAACTGAATGCATTTTATTTTATTTTTTTTACATATAACGTAAATCCTCTAATGGCCTGTATTCCATGTAGCTGGCTGAGGCAAATAAAATCCGGTCTCTAAAACAGGCCGGGGCTATTATTAGAAACTATAGCGGTAGAAATATTTCCCATGTTCGGAATTTGTCTCATACTCGTGTAAACGATAACCCACGTGCAGGATGTAAACAAACGGGAACCCAGGCCGAGACAGGGAACGCTGCTGCGGAGCTGATCCAAGCGTAACTTTGAGACAGATTTAGCCACTTTTCAAACCTTCTGTGACTATAAACAGGGCAAGCAACAAATGTTGTGTGACCCTCCAGGGTTTTAATAAAGTCCTCAAAGCTCATCCAGCGGCTCTCAGTGTGCAGGTAAAGTTCCACACCTCAAAGTAACTCCTCCGATCGGCGCGAGCGTCTCGTCTTCTCTCAGGTCTGTTTTATGATCGATCACAACACAAACGCTCCGTCTAAACTCGCCTTTACACCAGATAACAACAAATAATCCGGTCCGCGGTAAAAAAAAAAAAAAAAAAAAGAAAAGAAAAAAAAAGAGAGAAACCTGGCGTGATGTCAAAGTTCCGCTAACAGCAGCGAAACGCTTCCTGTTGTCCCTACAAAATAAAAAGCGTCAATGTCCCAGACGCTGGGAGTGTTTGCAATGTTGCTAATATTTTAGGTTCAAAGGACACAAATCTCGTTTTGAAATAAATAGGATAGAAGATAAACAGGTTTACTTATAAATATGACAGGAAATACATGTGAAAAGTGTTAACAACTCATTTAAATCGCTAATCGTTAAAAACGTGTTTAAAGGTTGAACAGTTATTATGATGTATTTCAGAAGTTGAGAATGTGTTTGATTATACAAGTTAATGCCAGCCATTGATTTTGAATATATAAGTCGGAATTTATTAGATTTGCCTGCAGGCCTGCAGGGGGAGCCCTTGCCACTCTGCTTTAAGCAAATTATGAAACTGGCAACATTTTCCCCCGTCAGAGGGGCATTACATGTACACAGTAAGAAAACAAGTTATATTTGTTGAGAATAAATTTGGCACACCCAGTGTTTGCTGGTGCACACCCAGTGTCTTTTTTCTGGCTACGCCACTGGTATAAACAGATTAAATAATGAAGAGTCCGCAGTGCCTCGTGGTGTTCTTGACTCCACGTCCTGCATAATACACGGCTCTCCGTTGTTTAATCTTTACTTACGTGAGTGCACGGGAAAGACACGGAGTAAACGCATTAAAAACGTGTTTCTTCACCTCAGAGCCCTGAGCTGCTTTCTTTAATCTGCTGTAAACAGCTTTAAAAAGCCAAACGTAACAACTTCGTATTGAACCGACGAGCCACGCCCACTTTTCTTCATTCACAAATACCCAACTAAAGAGTTCAGAGTTCAGTCTGATTGTCCATAAACAGCCATACAGCGGAGTGAACAAGTCTATATTTTGTATTTTAACTCCTACATATTAAATGTGTGGAATATTTGTAAATAAAGAATAATTCTACAGTAGGCAATTTTCTTTCAACAGGTTTATTTATCTATTTATTTGCTTTTTAAAGTACTGATAACAGCACTGTTAAAGTGCGATGAGGAGTATCAATAAATCCTCATTTCATACCAATCCCTAATTATGAATATACTTTTCCAGTAAATAAAAATACAAAGACACGGCGAGGAGCAAAATGGTGCCGCAGCCCAAAAATACTTAAAAACGGACGATGCTAACCAGGAAGCTAGTGAAGCTAACATTAGCTTCATGCTACGTTAGCTAACGAGTGCCGTCTTTTGCTTCAACTGAACAATTTGCTGGAAAAAACATCCACATGGACCCGGTTTTGGCTTGACTTTAGTGACGTGGGATAAATATGTTCATAGTCCACCAGAAAATGGCTAAAAATTGAGAAAAACTATGATTCCCATGAGAGCGTTTCTTCCCCCTGGTATGACGTGTTGCTGTCTGTTTCTATACAGGCAATTTGACAGTTGAAATGCACCATTTGTTCAAGGCACACTCAAAATGTAAAAAAATGACTTGAATGAAAGTTATTTTTCCCCGTATTCCTTTGATATATGAATTGTGTGGATATGGCTGATAGAAACTCTTCATGCAAACAAATCTTTATTAACTTTGTCTGTTTTTATTTTAGATATTGATGAATGCAGTGAAACTCCAGATATTTGTGGTTTTCTGGGCGTTTGCACAAATGTCCCAGGATTATTTCACTGCTCCTGCCTAGAAGGCTCTTACTCAAACACTGGAGTGCTGTGGACCATGGGTGTAACATACTGTAGAGGTACCATGTCACTATCATACATATGTGCTAATCGATATGTAATGCTGTTTTACATTGTTCTTTAGCTATTACTGACATTTTGGATGACATCGTCCCTCCAGAGGTAAGCATTACAAATGTATGACAATTATCTGGGACAACAAACTCAAATATGAAAGTTACATAACCTCACTTATTTGAAATCTTCACTGCAAGTCACATACAACTATAGAAAAATATCCAGAAATATCCCGTAAGAGTTCAATTAAAATCGGCCTTAGTGCGTCTTGTGTTCATAAAATAACATGATTTCACCCATAACAATGAAAGAAAAGGATTCAAATGAATAAACAAGATTCAATTGTAAATGTAGCTTTGAACTGAGGGCCATTTGTCCATAAGGCAAGGCAAGGCAAGGCAAGTTTATTTGTAGAGCACAATTCATACACAAGGCAATTCAAAGTGCTTCACAGTTGCAGAAAGAGAAATTACAAGAAAACAGATAAAATCAATCAATAAAACATCAACATAAAGTTAATCAGTTACAGTAAAAGGCAAGAGTGCAGATAAAATACTTTCAGTTTTCATATGCACGGGTAAAAAGAGCTGTTTTCAGCCTGGATTTGAACATTGTCAGAGTTGAGGCCTGTCTCACATCCTCATGAAGACTGTTCCAGATTTTAGCTGCATGAAACTGAAACGCAGCCTCACCGTGTTTATTATTGACTCTGGGAACCACCAGGAGACCCCTCCCTGAAGTTCTCAGGGCCCGAGATGGTTCATACGGCTCTAACATGTCAGAGATGTACTTTGGTGCTAAACCATGAAAAGACTTGTACACAAGCAGAGCTGTTTTAAATTCTATTCTCTGAGTGACAGGAAGCCAGTGCAGAGACCGGAGCACTGGACTAATGTGGTCGTATTTCCTTGTTCTTGTCAGGACTCGAGCAGCAGCGTTCTGGATGTTCTGCAGCTGTCTAACAGCTCGTTTAGAAAGGCCAGTGAGCAGGCCGTTACAGTAGTCTAACCTGCTGGAGACAAATGCATGGATGAGTCTCTCTAAGTCTGGTTTTGACACTATTCCTCTGATCTTAGCAATGTTTTTCAGATGGTAAAAAGCTGATGACGTTATTGCTTTGATGTGGCTGTTTAAGTTCAGGTCTGAGTCCATGATTACTCCTAGATTTCTAACCTGATTTTTTGGTTTCAGAGCGAGAGACTCAAGGTGACTGATAACACTTTGTCTTTGTGTCTGTGGGCCAAAGACAATGATCTCAGTTTTGTCTGAGTTTAGTTGGAGAAAGTTGTTTTGCATCCACAAACTGATCTGTTCGATGCAGTGACAGAGAGTATCTACAGGCCCATGTTCACCTGCTGTCAGTGACACGTAGATCTGAGTGTCATCTGCGTAGTTGTGGTACGACACATTGTTGCTGTTTATTAACTGACCCAATGGAAGCATGTACAAGTTGAATAAGAGGGGTCCCAAGATTGATCCCTGGGGGACTCCACAGGTCATGGAAATTTTGTCTGAGACACAGTTGCCAATTTCGACAAAGTAAATCCTATCCTCGAGATAGGACTTGAACCAGTTTAGTGCAGTACCAGAGATTCCCACCCAGTTTTCTAACCTGTGAAGTAAGATCCTGTGGTCCACTGTGTCAAAGGCAGCGCTCAGGTCCAGCAGAACTAAAACTGAGACCTTACCTGCGTTTGTGTTCATACGAATATCATTTGTCACCTTGATCAGAGCTGTCTCAGTGCTGTGGTGGGGCCTAAATCCTGACTGGAAAGTATCAAACACATTGTTAGATAGGAGAAAGTAAGTGAGCTGTTGATATATTACTTTCTCTAGGACTTTCCTAAGAACGGTAGGTTTGATATGGGCCGGTAGTTGTTCAGTACCTTGGGATCAAGGCTGCTCTTCTTTACAGAGGCTTAATGACTGCGGTTTTCAAGGCCTTTGGAAATGCTCCAGTCTCAAATGAGATGTTAACTAACTGAACAAGTTGTGGTAACAAGCTGGTCAGCACAGACTTCAGAAATCTAGTGGGTAATTCATCAAGGCAGCATGTACATGAACTCAGACCGGAGATAACCTCTTCGATTGTTTTGTCAGTAACAGGAGTGAAATGTGTCAGCTCAAGGTGTCTAGCTGGTGGCAGGGTTGCTATTTGTGTTGTGGAAATTATGGCATTTTTAATGCCTTGGACTTTGTCATGAAAAAATATTGCAAACTCATTGCACTTAGATGTAGAGATTAGTTCTAAGGGCAGTGAAACTGGAGGGTTAGTTAATCTGTTTACTGTGGAAAACAGAACACGAGGATTGTTTCTGCAGTTTGCGATGATTTTAGAGAAGTATTTCTCCCTTTCTCCACGCAAAATCTGGTTGAACTCACAAAGCACTTCTTGTATATCTCAAAATGAACCTGGAGCTTTGACTTGCGCCATTTCCTTTCGGCTTTTCGGCACTCCCTTTTCTGTGCCCTGACCGAATCTTCACTTCTCCAAGGTGCCTTTTGTCTATTGTTAACCATTTTAACCTTGACAGGAGCAATAGTATCCAAAACATTTAAGACGCTTGATGTATAATGGTGCATCCACACCAAGCGCCTCTTGGGCGTCAAAGACGCGCCTCAAGTCCGTAGTTGGACGCTTGTGCTTACTGAAGTCAGACGCTTGTCACAAATGTCACAGAGCGTCAAGACGCCCTGGCCGCGCGTCAACTCAGAGTCTGTTCGTAGCCATCTTGGAAACAGCTCGTGCCTGAAAACTACAGTTGTTCGGAGGCTAACTACTGTAGTCTCCCTCTTTGCTCCTGCCATGTCCTATGGATCTTTAACTATTCCCCCATGGTCTACACAGGATCTCCCCAGTATTTTAGCTCATATCCAGCCCATACGGTTGAAGGGACATTGGTGGCAAGTGGCTATAAGCTAGGTTAGCCGGTTAGCTTTTTGCGATCGCGTACAGCTCATTGTTGATAAAAAAAAAAAAGTGTGTGCAATAAACCACAAATGCGTCAAGCCCATCTCAGTGTGTGACCATCATAAAGGCTGTTCTGTGTAGTTTAGGGCTATATTGACGTGATTAGTGTATAATACTTGTTTTCAAAGGGGTCAATGCGAGCTATCTGTTTGGGCTAGCATAGAAATAATTATAAAACAGATCGACTACGGCCCGTTGTAGATAAAATGTGAGCAATAAACTCAAATATCAACAAGCCTGGCTCAATGTGTGATCATTGTTACACGGTTGCTTTATGTAGATGGGGCTTAATAGACTTTATTCGTGCATATTTCTCGTTTTCACATCGATTGGAGATTTAGCTTGTACTGTAGCATTAGCCTTGGGAATCCTGTGTGCATCATCAAGTCCCAAACACATTCCCAGCGCAGATCCAGCCACTCAAATACGTTTCTTGTCGCCGCTTTTAATCCTGGGTGTTTAGGTAAAAAAAACACTGATGTGTGTCTTTGTAAAAGTCCCAGAGCTGCTGTAGCCCCGGTTCACAACACGATAATCCTCCGTGACTTGTTTACATCTGCGCTGCGGGCAGGCAGAGGATCTGCCCTGGACCGACGGTGGCCCAGCTACAGCTTACGTCACTGTTGGAGAAAGCTCCTGATTGGTCGACGCTCGCGAATTTCTCCAAAAAGTTCAACATTTCCCAACTCTAGCGTCGGCCGCCCCGGAGGCGCGTCACGCGCCTCGGACGCGGCGCGGCCGCGCTGGAGGCGCGAAAATCTTGAAAACTCGCCGCTCAGGAGGCGCGTCACGCGCCGCAGGGCCTCTTGAGGCGCGTCCTCAATGTATTTTAAATGTAAACCTGACGCTTTGGAGGCGCCGGAGGCGCTTGGTGTGGACGCACCATAAGAGTCCAACAGATTATCAACATTTGAACATGGAGGATTTTCAAATCTGATAATTTCCATAAACTGTGTCCCTGTTGTATCATTTATGTGTCTTCTCTGAATAACTCCAGGCCCAACCACTGGTTTGGGTGTAACAGACAAGTCAAAAAAGACACAAAATGATCAGATAAAGCAGCATCAACAACATTCACATTTGATATATTAACACCTTTTGTAATAACTAGATCTAGAGTGTGACCTTTGTTGTGAGTCGCCTCACTCACGTGCTGAGTTAAACCAAACATTTCAAGAACAGCATTAAGTTCTTTTGCATGCCTGTCATTGGTCACATCCACATGCACATTAAAATCACCTGAAATGACTAAACAATCAAAATCAGTGCATATAAATGAAAGTAATTCAGTGAAGTCTTCGATAAAACAATTCTGTGGTGGTTTGTAAATAGTCATATAAAGAATGGAAGATTGTTTTATCTCCATTTTGAAAGACACATACTCAAATGATACAAAAACCCCAAATGACAATTTGTGGATGACTATATTGTCCCTGAATATTGCACAGACACCCCCGCCCCTCTGATTTTGGCGTGTTTCAGACACAAAATTGAAATTTGATGGACTACACTCAATCAAAACTGCGTTACCAGTGTTTTTGTCAAGCCATGTTTCAGTTAAAAACATAAAATCTAGATTATAAGAAGAAATAAAACTATTTATTAAAAAGGACTTGTTTTTTAACTATCTGGCATTGAGTACAGCATGTTTGAGATTTGTCTGTGTTTGAGTGGATGGAATCTTTTTGCAAGGGATATGGATTAGAGTTCTTTGATTGGACGGTCTGACTGTCCCTCTCTTATCTATTCTATGTTGTTTGACTGTACTAATTGTTTCAGAAGAACACACTCCCTCTGTGGACTTCTGGTTGGTTTTGAGTTTGCTATGCATGGTAGCAACGCAGAGGCCCTTAATGTCCTAGACAGCAGCAGTGAAGCTGCTGGAAATCGGAGGTGGGAGAGGGGCATGATACTTCTTCGGGGATGAAAGCCTTAGTCTTGACATGACTGGAGTGCGGGGAGTCATTTGAATCCCTTGTTTTATCAAGGCTTCAAAATGGCTGGGAAATCCCATAGGTGACTTTGGTGATGGGAATGATTCAGAAAAATCTCTGGAGGGTGTAGATGTACCAGTCGGGCTCAAGGCCTGTGGTGGAGTTGATGAAAGTGGTCCTTCGGCTGAATCATTTACTATAGATGCAGGTGGTGCTGAAGCTGAGCTTTTCCCCGGAGAAGCAGATGCAGGTGGCGCCGCTGCTATGGTTGAGATGTTTTCCGGTGCAGCTAATTCCTAACTGTGGCTGGATCCTTAACTGTGGCTGAGTCCATTACTGTAGGTGCAGATGATGCAGCTGCGACTGAATCTTTTATTGGGGATGCAGGCGAAACCTTTGCTGGTGAGCCAGGAGCTCTTCTCATGCTCCTCTCTGCTCTCTCTTGTTGCTCAGGCCTCCACTGATTTTGCAGAGCATGGAGGAGATTTTCCGTCAGTCGTCTCACTCCACCTCTGCTCAAATGTGGTCCATTTCCTTTAAACAGATCGTCGCGTTTCCAGAAAGATAAAAGTTCTCTATGAAATACAGTCCTCTCGACTCACACACTTTTGACAGCCATGTATTCAACTGAAACAGCCGGAGAATTTGTTATTCTCCCGTCGATGTTTGGGATAGGTCCACTGATGAAATTTGTATCGCGTCTTTGTCCAGACAATCAAGTCTGTCAAAAAGTTTATTAAACTTTTCTTTCAGGACTTCAGACTCTCCGTTTCTTGTGTCAACAGCACCAACATGTAAAACAAGTTTATTTATTCCAGGGTTATTCGTGATTTCCTTGTTTAGAACATCTATAATGTCAGAAACTGTAGCAGACGGATAAGTGATTGTAGTCATTATCTCATTGTTTATATTAGATATGGCTCCGTCCCAAGCAACAGGGTATCTCTGGCCTTGACACTTGGCACAGTGTTTCTCTCCATCTTTGTTTTGACTTCTTGTTCTGTGTTTCTCTCTGTGTTTCTCTCTGACTTTTCTTGCTTGTTATACACATCCTCTGAGAGAGGTGAAAATCTGTTTAACTTTATTCCAGGTGCATTTTTACGAGCATGTTGTCTTTGCTTTGGCCTAGCACCAAGTTGTCTGTTTAGTTTCGGAAATGTTATGGTATCGTTTAGCTTTAGGTTGCAAGTATCAGTTTTTTCCGTCTTCTTACCGGGTTCCACAGGGAGCGTGTCATTAAGTCCTCTTTCCGTCTCTAGAGCATAAATCTTGTCCCGTAGCAGGGAAATTCTTGTTGATACATCCGACAGCTTTCACAAGGCGATGTTTGCCTTCCTCTCTCAGCCATGTTGACAAGATTGTCGTCGCTGGTTCGTCAAATGAGTTGTAAAAATGGCATCAAATGAGTAAAAAGCCTTGGTTCACTTAAAAGAAGAGAATAAAATCATATCCAAGACATGTGCCCAAAAATAGAATGATTTAAAAAGCAAAAAGCAAATAAAGAGGCAAGCGGCAGCAGCAAGCAGAGATACGTCTGCACTCTTGATAAGCAGGAAGCAACGTTAAATAAGTCAGTTCTTGTAGTTAGTTTTGCCATTGAGTAATAAAGGAGACTGAGGTTTAAACCAGGAGACCGTGATCATTGTCTTAGCTATGAAAGAAGTACTTTTAATGGGGTAAAATTTTCAATTTGATCTAAAGTTGTCAGGGAAAATTCCCAATATAATTACATTTGATTCTAAGTGAATAACAACTCCTAGACAATTGTTCATTTCACCTCTGTCTTTTCTTTTATTCTTTTTGGACAGTCCCAAAATACATGAGCACGGTCTGCCACAAAACTCTCCAACATCGCTCTGAAGTTTTACCAAACTTTGACAAAAGGAGTTCTAAGAAAAAGCCAGTACAATTTTAGTTTTCCATTCAAACTGTCTAAGGACCGGACTTGTTGTCTTCTTATGATGCTGCCACAATGTCTGTCCTCTGTCCTTGCAGACCGATATACAGTATGATAATGTCACACTTAGATAAAGCCCTGAAACAGGTTCTAAACAGCACATTTACAAAGTAAACGTTCAGGGAGCAAGGAGGAACAAGGAACAAGGAGAAAGATATTAGTTGGGATGCACGATCTGATAATGGAGATACGATATCAGGAAACTGCTACAAATATCTGATACTGAACCGATAGCAGTTTTGGCTCTCACAGCTTTAATAACACAACATTCACTGACTAAGGCTATATCCACACGAAGACAAAACACTTATAATTTTAGAATCTTTCTTTGTAAACACGGAGCCAGCTCAGTATATGTGTACGTCCACAAGAAGCCTGTCATGTCTGTAACACTGCTGCGAGTCATCTACCATGCCTGCGGGTGGCGCTGTGACGCTACCACAGGTAATAGAACAAAATGTACAAAGTGTAAGCGCAGTAAATTTTGTGGAATGGAAACAGTGAAACAGTAGCGTGTTACCACCAACACTGAACATTACATATCTCTCCCAGTTATCCACTTTATCAAACTGGACCACCGTTTTTCATGAAGGCTTTTTTTCTTTTTCGGGTTTTAATTCACATCCATCCACAAAAGCTGATTTTTTTTTTCTTTAAAGATAAATGTCTTCACTAAAACAATGACTAAGTTAGCTAATTGCTTCCATTTTGATTCTCCAAGAAACCCGAACACCACTGAAGGCAGACCATGAAAACCATCTAACAATGAACAAACAAATCTTCCCATTTTTTATAATTCTATATGGCCAGGTTATCGCTAATTTTTGATCCAGATAAAACTTATTTATACTTGTATTTTTCTAATTATATTATATTCTGCTTGTTTGTATGATCTAATGATAGACTTGTTCTTTTCAGAATCAGACTGCAGAAATGACATTCCTTCGGCAAGTGGACTCACAACTCAGAGACAATCTCCTAAAAGGGCTCATTCTCTCAGATGTGGTCAGAACAGATTTGCTTCTATGAAAATCCAAATACACATGATGTATTTTTGAAGCTTATTCAAGATGTTGAAAGCTCTAATCATGTCTTTAATATTCTGTTTTGTTTCTCCTACTTTTGCAGATGGTCGCAAACTTTTTGTCAGTGTGCATGGTATGTTCTAAAGACGTAACAACGTAACATTTGAATATTTGACACTACTTTGAGTGACTTGTTATCACATAACACACACAGGAGGTTGCAGGTGTGGGCCAGAGGGTGGACCCTGTCCGAGTGAGCAGTGCACGGGACAGGGAGAGCGGAAATTTGATCCAGGACATTACCAAACTTTTGATGATCACATTGGTGCCGCCTGATCGTAACCAGACTATAATACAGGTCACCACAAAAACCCTGAGTGAGAATGACTCATATTTACCTTTTACTGTGTACTTTAAAGCACTGTTTCAATGGGATTCTCATTGTTTTAATGCTGTAGACTTGACTCTGTACGCCTTTGGACCTGGAATTAACAAATCAAGCAGCACTTCACTATCTGCCAATAGAAACTCGATGGAAATCAACTTGAAGAGTTTGGGCAGAAACAACAATGGTAAGTTCTTACATTGAGCTTGAATTTACTCAAAGTATTTGCAGTGGGAATCCTAATGCTGTAGTTTTTCTAATCCGTTTAACAAAATACCTTTGTAGATATCATTAATCAGTTTTACATTTGCCCCGAGTTACAAGTGCCATAAACATAGAATCATAACCATTTTAAATGTAACATATCATAATAATAATGGCTTACAGTTGTACAGACTGCACTTACAGGAGCCAACCTCTCATAAAGGATGGAAAGCACTTTGGTTCAGCAGCTGCTGATGTAAAGGTGGATTGATGATTGATCACCATCCATCCATCCGTCCATCCATCCGTCTTCGTCCATGTGTCGTGAGGGCAGCCGTCCAAGCTGCCCTAATCACACCAGCCCCCTGTGGCTCCTCCTGCAGGTGGTGGGTCGACAGAAGGATGGCCTCATGGCTCTAACGGGCCTGTTGGTCTCTCATAAGGGGCTTCTGAACCGCTCTTTGTCTGACCCGTCACCTAGGACCTGTTTGCCATCGGAGACCCTACCATGGGCATGAAGCCCCGACAACAGAGCTCCTAGGATCATTCAGGCGCTCAAACCCCTCCACCACGTTAAGGTGGCGGCTCCAGGAGAGGGATTGATTACCCAATCAGATTTAAATACATTCTGCAACAATAAACACAAGTCATGTACATTAAACACTGATGTTGCCACAGACGTCTGAAATTATTATATATCCATCCATCCATTTTCTTCTCCTTATTTGAGTCCGGGTCGCGGAGGCAGCAGTCTGAGCAGAGATGCCCACATTTACCTATCAGCGGACACTTCCTCCAGCTGTTCAGGAGGATCCTGAGGCGTTTATTATAGAACTAAACTTTATTTTGAGAAAAATAACTTCTAAGATACAGTAAATGTATAAAGGCAAAGTCAGCTTAAAGTCTCAAAGTGTTTTTGCCTTTCCTTTAAGCTTTGACTAGATTTACAAGAACAATGACTGCATAACCCGTAAACCATTGTTTAACCCATACCCAGGTTCTGCCGCTGTTGCTTTCCTGGTTCTTCATGACATGGAGAGTCTCCTCAGTCATCAGTACTTTGAGACTGAAAACCGGACAGAGATGATGTCAGATGTGATCATCGCAGAGCTCCTCAAAATGAACAACACTGAGCTCACGGAACCGGTCAATTTCACTCTGATGCACAAAAAGGTACAGGGACTTTGGACACTTGATCATTGTAGAAGTGTCTAAGTCGTGTTGGGGTCTTCTCCCTCAGCTGCTGCCGGAGTCGGGCTTGGTGAACTGTGTGTACTGGAACAGCAGCACACAGCAGCTGATGGACTTATTGAGTGGAGGAGGTGATGAGGATGCAGAGGCCAACAGCGGTGAGTGGTCAGAGGAAGGCTGCTGGGTCTCTCACACCTACGAGAGCTACACCGTGTGCAGCTGCTCTCATCTCTCCACCTTCGCCCTGATTCTGCAGACTGGAGAGGTATTCTGTTCAGTGACTTGTGCCTTTATATTACAGCAGGCCCATCATTCCCTTACCTGCACACTTACAAACACACAAAACATTTAGAAATATTTCAGTATCCAAGCAACCTGACTTAAGTACAGTTCTATGAATATGTGTCGCCCATTTTAAAGGAGCGATTTTACACCTTCCAAAGTCAACTACAGTCTTGTGTTAATATTTTACCTTTGGCAAAATGGTATCCTGGCGCCTCTACTGCTTTCACTATAACTGTATAATTACCTATTGTCTAATACAATAGAAATGCATAAGTGTTTGTTTGTGGTTCCTCCTCAGCCTCCTCCACAAAGTGACTTCCTGGATTGGCTCAACAGGATCTGTGTGATCATTGGACTGTTCTTCTTTGCTCTGGCCATTCTGACCTTCCTCTTATGCAGCTGGAACCCAAAATCAACAACACGGCACGGCTGCACCTGTGTCTGAACCTGGGACTGTCCCACCTGCTGCTGCTGTTCAATGATGTTTATGTGGCTGACAAGGTACGCTAATACAAAAGCAAGCTAAAGCTTTTTACTTTGTGGAATTGTCTTTGGTTTTACTCAATAATCCTGAACGTTTAGTTTATCCTGTCTCTGGAGCTCAAAATGCTCCTCTGGTACATCTGCATGTTCCATCAGTCCTGGCACATTGTGTTGGCGTTTTGTTGAGCCAAATTGCCAAATATCTTTCCCAGACACAGACATTGTTACAGGCAATACCACAGGCTACCATACTGGGCGGCACGGTAACGCAGCGGTTAGCACTCGTGCTTCACAGCTAGAAGGTCCGGGTTCTATTCCCATCTGGACAGGGCCTTTCTCTGGAGTTTGCATAGGTTTCCTCCGTCTCCCCAGGGGACACTGAACACCACCGAGTATGGAGTGAATGTATAATTGTCTCATGTAAAGTGCTTTGTGACTATGTCTGTGAAAGGCGCTATATAAATAAAGTTCTTCTTCTTCTTCTATTGGAAATACTGAAATGTGTCTGAAACATTTAAAAAGCCTGAATAGTGCACAATATCGGCAGATTTCAGATTCTTGAATGTGATGAGTTCATTCTGCACGATGAGGAGCAAATGACTGTTTTCTCTATTGATTACAACGTAACTAATGTCCCAAAGGAAATGCTGTCACATGATCATTCATATTAGAGTCCAGGTCCTTTAACTGTCTATATCTTTAGCAATAATCTGCATATTCAACAGGAATGTTACCTGTGTCCTCCCCTCTTTATTAAATATTATAAATCTTACAACCAACAATAACAATATTAATATTAATACCTTCACAGCTAGCTTGTAAGGCGATGGCAGGCATCCTGCACTTCGTGGTGGTGGCCAGTTTTGCGTGGATGCAGTTGGAGGCGGTGCAGCTCTACATACTGGTGCGCCGGCTCAACATGGTGCAGGTGATCAAGAGAGATGGGCTCCCTCCGCTGGTTCTGTTGCTCTACGGCTACGGGGTCCCTCTGGTTATAGTGGGGGTTTCTGCATCGGTCTACCACCCTGGATATGGAGCCACTGCTGCCAAAGTGTAAGTGCCACAGGATCATAAAAGTACAATACAAATAATGTGTTTATATGTTCATCATTACGTTCTAACATTTGTAGCTGAATGATGAGGTGGAAGATGGCTGAGAACAGGAATTAAACTAAGACCAGAAATCTGCATTTTGACAGTTACCATAGTTACTGCCATGGAAGTTTCAGCTGCTCCGTCTCAATTTTAAAGCATTGATACAGATTGATATATATATTGATTGATACAGACGGTATCAGGTGTTTCTCTGTGAACCCTACTGGACCACAGAGAAACATCAGCCCTGTCTCGAAAAACAAGAAACTGATGTTGACGTCAAACTGTAGGATGTGTAAACACTGTATCAATAAATAATTAAATACATTATAATACTTCTGTTGCAGCTGCTGGTTGTCTCAGACTCGCAACTTCAACTGGGCTTAACGGGACCAGTGATCGGGATTCTCGCCGTGAGTTCAGAACAATTTAACAGTTTTGTTTTTTCATTTCTACGTTTTTTTAAGAAAACCTTCCAGCAGTTGTTTTTAAAGCCTTTTGTTGTTTTGTTCATTCAAAATAAGCTGATTTTATTTAGAAATCAAACAGTCAAATGCCATTTGTGAAAACAAATGTCTTTGCTTTCAGCTGAACTTCTTGTTGTTTGGTGCGACTTTGTGGAGCCTGAGGACCATCCTGGCCAACATGAGGAGCGGCGCCTCTGACTCCAAAGACACAAAGTCAGTTTGGGTTTTTCTGATCATGTCGGCTAATCATTTCATACGGGACATTAAAGTGGACGTATCCTGCACAATCGACTTTCTTAAACCATGTTTTAACATTGTTCCCTCATAAAATAAAAGACCTGGAGTAGCATTTCACTACATTAACACAGTTTTTAGTAATCCTGGAAGAAGCTGTTAAATTTAAATTCTTCTTCTACGGTGTCAACGCCTCGTTCTGTACTTCCTGATTACACTCGCGTCATTGTTCAAACCCAAAACCACATTGTTAAAGCCCATAATCCAACATGATTGATCTGAAGTCATTTTTCAAGAAAACGTTTCCTAAAGCTGCCAGCAGGAGGAGCCCCAGCTCTTTAGGCTCCACATGCACGACATGTCATCTTTAAGACCTGTTGCTTGTTTTTCAGGCTGGTGCTGTTCAAGATCGGGGCTCAGTTTGTGATCCTGGGCTGCACCTGGATCCTGGGCCTGTACCAGTCAAACCTCTTCTTCCAGATCCTGTTCATCGTGCTGAACTCACAGCAGGGAACCTTCCTCTACATCGTCCACTGTGTGCTCAACAAAGAGGTGACCGCACTTCATCACTGAGGACACAAACATCTTTCAGCGTTAACTACAACGTCTCCATTTCTGTTGAGCAGATTCGAGAGGAGTGTCTGAAATGGCTCACGTGTTCCCACAAGAAGAAGAAAGAGAAAACCGTAAGTTAAAAAAACCTTCTTATTGTAAACAATCACTAAAAACATGTTGTTTGTTTAGGAGGATCAGTCGACCTCTGAGCAGACAGATGGAATGTAAAACCGCCTTTGTGAAGAGCAGCGTTTTTCTTTGTTTATTACTGTCAGCACTTCCATTACACGGAATACGTGCTATGAATTAATGTTGTGATTTAGTAACACTCGGTTTTATTATTGTTAACTTAAAGAGCATATGACAGGTTTTAATGCTTTTTTAAATATGACTTCATGGATAAATAGCATCTGTTGTAAATCATAATTATCGTTTTATTTCAGTGAAGCAGCAGTTTTAATCAGAAGTAAAGGATCTGAGCAGTTTGAACCATTTCCCATTTTATTGCTGGGTTGCAGGTTCTAGAATGTGATGATGTCACAGGACCCAGTGAGGGGGAGGAGCCAGTTGTTCTTATTAACTGCATTACACTTTCACAAGTCGTATCTAAAAAGAAAATCTATGAATTACAAAATGATCATTAATATCAGTCACTGGGTCCATCATCTCTCTGTACAAGACCAAAAATATAAAATAATTTTACCTCTATATAATATTATAGGCCTTTAGAACGCTGTGATGTCACCTGAAACCCAGCAATAGATACAGGCGGCATCTCTGGAAACGCCCATATATGGTCATGTTTGAAACAGTTAAGGGGGAAAACAGAGGAGGAAAATCTGAACTTTCTCCAATTATTAAAAACAACTTTAACAAATGCAGAATTATTGATTTAGTTTTCAATCCAATAAAGATACAAAGACATGGGGAGGAGCAAAGTGGTTCAACAGCCCATAAATACATAAATAACGGAGAATGCTAACCTGATGCTTCATGTTAGCATCATGCTACATGCTAACGCTAGCTACGAATGCAGTTTTTTTCGCTTCTACTGAACAATCTGCTGTGAATAAACATCCATATGGACCCGACTTAGACTTAGACGGGAGAGCTGAACTTTGGTAATGATACCAAAGTACCTACTTGGAAATCTGGACAACTTTAAACAATCTGACACATTATCTATGTTCTAAAGAAAATTAAAGCAACATCTACTGGAGAATAAGAAACCTGATGGATCTGCAGCTTAGCCACTCTCAGGGTTTGACTTTACTTTCTCCCCACATGGATCACATTGAGGTTTAAACATGTAGGAGTTTGCAGAAACATGGAGGATTGGGCGGTGAGTTGGCCCTGGCCTTTTGCTTTATTTACTTTCAATATGCGCTGTTTAATAATGTTCAATATAATGCTGTTGTTTTTAATTGATTAAGTAAATATTGTAATGGAGAATTAGTATATTGTGGTGGGATTCATTAGTTTGAAGCTTTTTTGGGATTTTTAACAATGGAGCATCATAAATATATCGATCGATATCAAGCTGTATCCATGAATGTAATGTTACATCTTGCTCTGGTTTGCTTCTGGTTTTGTTTGAATAAACGTTTTGACTGAGTTTTGTGTCGCTCTGGTTTGTTTTAGATTTAGTTTGATCTCGAGGTGATCCCGTCCCCCCGAAAAAGAACTCAATTCACGATTCGATTTTTTTCTCCCCCATTAAAACAAAAAAACTGCTGACTGTAAATATATTTTAATGATATTGATTTCAGTTAAAGAGCATCAACAAACTCATAAAAGTCACTGTGCAGTGTACAGGTTTTTTTATTCATTTCGATTTTTTCCTGGTTTGATCCTGGTAATTTATAGTGTTAAGATATTTTAACTGTAAGGAGCTTAATGTTTCCTTTAACTCCTCCTTTAGCAGAGGAACCTCGGGATGTTCCTCATAGAGGACTATATATACTACTATATATTATACTACAGGTGCTCGTCCTATAATTAGAATATCTTGAAGAAGAGCAGTCACTTCTGTTATTCAACTTAAACTGTGAAACTAATATATAACAGATTCATTACATGCACAGTGACATATGTACAGCCTTTATTTGTTATATTTTGATTATTATGGCTCAGCTTGTAAAAATCCCAAATTCAAAATCTCATAAAATTAGAATATTTTGAAAATGGACTGTAAGCCATAATCATTAAAATTATAACAAATAAAGGCTTGACATAAGTCACTTTGCATGTCATGAGTCTATATCATATATGGACCGTTGTCCCTGTTCAGGGACTGAAGCCAGTTCCATTTACTTGCATACGGTATTTAGGACAATTATATTCTGACCAATATAGAAATGTGGCACAGATTTTTAAACAGGCCCTTCTCTCCAAAACATCTATTCCAGTCATGGAACACCATCACTTAAATCAAAACATTCATTAAGGACAGAATAATACAACAAATATACAAACTGAGGATTAAAATGAAGCATTTCTTATCTATATTGCATTATTTGTGGTCCAATCATAGGCTGACTGGATATTTTTGTCCAAAATAATCAAGTTAAATATAATTCAACACACATTTCAACAAAAATACTCTTCTGGGAAAATCTGGCTCATGATATCAATGTTCACGGTCAAAAATGACCTAAAATGACTCCATAAATAAGAAAATCTTCATGTGAACAAACTTTTAGGCAATTCCAGTTTTGTTTCCTTTTTCCTAATGACTTTTTCTCTTCAAAATGAGCTATTTCCCAAAGAAATCCATTGATATTTGTCCTGGAAGTGCTCAGTGCCAGAAGCACATGTTAGCCATTTGTTAGCCACATTAGCATTTAGGTTGAAAATGTCCACAGGGCCGTTGATTTCACAGTGGACAGTGGGACATCTGAGTAGAGGTCCATTGTCTCTGTCCATCAGTATGCCATAGTCCATATCAAGAGTGAATGAAGACGGGTAAAGGGCTGTTTTCTGAGTAAACAAGGCGGACATTTTGCTACGGGGAAGGGTGAGACTGACGTGCACATAGGTAAACATGGGAAAAACTCCATTTTGCTTTGATTTAGTCCATTTGTGGGAGGTTTGTTGTTACTGTTGCACTTTGACACATTTGTGAACATATTTTTGCCGTTATAACATTTGGCCCTTTGGAGAGGTTTGTGCACAATGCTAATAACATATAGCACCAAAACATTTAAAAAGTTTACAAATCCAACATACTTGGACCTAGACTTCTGAAATGTTGCACACACTGTGAGCACCAGTGAGGTTACAACTGTACACAATTTGAAGTGTGTGCTATGAAGTATATTTTCAGGAAAGACATTTCAGTTTTTGTGTAATTTTTTTATATATAAAAAAAGCTATATTTTTATTCCTTTTAGAAGTGCAGAACCTTTTTACATGTTTTTGTCACAATGTCCTTCTGAATTTACATAGAAGCTGTTTTCTGTTCTGATTCCAGTGATGGTTCACATAAGCAATTTGGACAAAGTATGTCATTTAATATGGAGAGGTTACTGTTTAATTCAGCCAGGCGAGAATACATCAACATAACAGGATATATTAGTTTCACATTTTAAGTTGAATTACAGGAATACAGGAATTTCTGCGTAGAACAGTGCAAGACTAGGATAAAAGGCAACTGTCAACGGAGGTCTGGACTTCACTTCTTCTCTTTAGTCACCAGCTGGTTTTACTGCTTTGTAACTAGGAACAACGGCAATAAGAGCCTTTTCTGTGTGTGATTAGACAGGTGACGCATACTCAAAGTGAGGTAGAATATAACATTTGTACAGTCTTGTTAATAGATTCTTGTCTTTAACAGAGAGGGAGAGTCTACGAAGGAGGAACATTTGACATGCCACCATTCGGGAGGCGTGGTCCACTTGTTTGTCTCGATTAAATAACTGCTGACTGTAAATATATTTTAATGATATTGATTTTAGTTAAAGAGCATCAACAAACTCATAAATAACAAAGGCTATCACTGTAAAAACGGAAAAGTCACTGTGCTGTACAGTTTTTTTATCATATCGATTTTTTCCTGGTTTGATCCTGGTAATTTATAGTGTTAAGATATTTTTAAACTGCAAGGAGCTGAATGTTTCCTTTAACTCCTCCTTTAGCAGAGGAACCTCGGGATGTTCCTCATAGAGCCCTGTATTTGAGTCGAGGGAAAAGAAAAGAGCTCGGACCTGAACCTCACGGCTAGTTCCTCATCAGCCCATAAAGAGCTCAGAACAACTTACGAACTCTCCGATCTCCGCACGAGGGTGAAATGATGGACAGTTTTGCTGCGTGACGTTTCATTCAATAAAAACATGAGCTTTGTCCTAAATATATAAAAGTATAAAGCAGGTCATGCAGTGTTAGAGCCACAGCAGCATCTGAACCTTTTATTTGGCTTATTATGAAGTTTTACTTTTGAGAGAAGACGAGGCATATTTAAAACAGAAATAACCATTTAATATAATTGTATATAAATGGGCTGGATTTATATACTACATGTATATACTTTAAAGATCAGCAGAGCCTTTTCAAGTTTAATTCCTATAAAACAGGAGTGGGAGTGAGTCACTGAATGCAAGTCTCGAGTCAAGTCCAAGTCAGTTGGTCACAGGGTCAAACATGTTGGAGTTAGGCCTAAATTTCCAACTTATTTTCTAAATATGTTTAATCTACTTGAAAAATGTGCAAATCTTCAAGAACTTCTCAAAATGTTGCACTTATGAAGATTTAGCCTAATATCAAACGTTTACAAAAGTGAGATGGATTTGAATGTATTCTGAAGCCTAATCAATAGTGAATAGTCACAAATAAAAAAATAAAAAAATCTATTTTGAAGGATCTGGTCTGTTTACCAAAGTTATTTAAAGAACAATTAACCCCCAAATCAACTGTTTTGGGCTGATAAACTGTAAACATGAGTGTTTAATAGAACTGTGTACATGTCTCTGTCATTATTTTGGCATTCAGGTGCATATTGGTTTAAATCTTAACCTACAACCTTCTGTGTGGCGCCATCTAGTGGTTAAAATATATTTGATTTTCAGGGGTAGGCGCTCATAAGCTTTTTGCTTCAGCCCACTCCTTTTCAGCAGATTGTTAACTGCTCAAATAAACAGATAAACTAAGCTGATTTTGATTCAGTTGGCTCTACCATGGCGGCCAACGTCAGCCTCATGCTCACACACAAACATCGCCCCGCCCCCGAAGAAACGCGGGTGCAGTAATGCTCTAGTACGAGGGTTAGTTATTCTTTAAATACTAGGACAGTACTAAATGCTGTACAAACATTTGTGTGACGCCTGCATGTGTTTGTGCTCAGATGAGCGAGAAATCGTCTACTGCAGGTTTATTTAAAAAAAAACATGGCCAAGATTGTTGTTAATTAATCTAGCTATTACCTTGCCTGGCCTGCCAGACACTCCTCCTTTCTGTTCAAAAGAAGAACCGTCTGGGCAGCTGCTCGCAGCCAATCATTTCACGATTTGACCCACATCGGTCCAATCACGCACCAAGAGACGGAAGCCGTCACCTGTCACCACCATGGTCACCACCACGCACTCTTCCAAAACATTAAAGATGGCGGCCGATACACTGTTTTCTTCGGCTCTTTCGTCTGTTTTAAATCATTTGGAAAATATGAAATCCCTAAAACCGGAGCAAGAAACAGCGTTCGAAGCGTTCCTCGTAAAAAAGGACGTTTTTTGGAAAGGCTTTTTGCCGCTTGTTACTGCAACGTATCTAGCGTTGCTCTAATTGGTTGATGCCGTCTGTCAATCACGCCCACCGGGAAATTGTTGAGATCACGCTCGCTCCCAGACTATATGTCTTTGAAAAATCTATGAAAAGGCATGTCGTTTGGCAGGCCAGGCAAGCTATTACCACGTTCATCTCAAACTCAGGAGGCCGTTCCGTCCATTGTTTAGTTTTCCTGTCCTCATTAAACTTCTCTGGGGTCTATGAATCTTTGTCTCTTCTCTCACTGTTGAAATACTTTTAATACATCCAAAGAAACTCACATTTCCTCTGTGTTTTCCCGCTGTATTGTAAACTGTAAACCAGACTCAATAATAAATATGTTGCATAAGAATGACCAATAAAGCTATCTATCTATAATATTACAGCAAGTCATTACAAGTCATTGGCCTCAAGTATTGAGTTAAGTCTCAAGTGACAAAGGTAAGTCCTACTGTAAGTCAGGGGTGGGGAACATTTTTCACATCAAGGGCCAAATACAGCTGTGCGTGCGGACCGGGTCCTCTGTGACCGCCACTCAGTCCTCTCTGCACCCGACTCCTACGGATCCCTCTGCGGGTCGTGGGTCCACAGGAGGGGGGGTTCCACAGGAGGGGTGGGTCCACAGAAGGGCGGGCCCACGTCGTCCTTTTGGACCCCGTGGTCAAAGGCCCAACCACCAGGCGCTCGCATTCGAGCCCCAACCTCAGGCCTGGCTCCAGGGTGGGGCCTCGGCTGCGACATACCGGGCGACGTCGCGGTCCTTGATTGAGTAACGTCCATATGGGTCTTGCCGGCAGTAAGTCAGACCTGTTCCCAGTGCGTGTTGGTTTCCACCAGGGCTGCCCTTTGTCACCGGCTCTGTTCATTACTTTTATGGACAGAATTTCTAGGCGCAGCCAGAGGCCTGAGGGTGTCCGGTTTGGGATCCTCTGATCTAACCTCCCGTCTTCAGGTCGGTGGGGAGTCCTTGCCTCAAGTGGAGGAGTTCAAGTATCTCGGGATCGTGTTCACGAGTGAGGGACGGATGGAGCGTGAGATCGATAGACGGATCAGTGCGGCGTCAGCAGTGATGCGGTCGCTGTATCGGACTGTTGTGGTGAAGAGGGAGCTGAGTCAGGGGAGCAAAGCTCTCGATTTACCGATTGATCTGCGTTCCCACCCTCACCTATGGTCATGAGATCTGGGTAATGACCGAAAGGACAGCAGGGTGGCTGGGCGCACCCTTCGACATCGGTGAGGAATTCAGTTACCCGGGAGGAGTTCGGAGTAGAGTTGCTGCTCCTTCACGTGGAAATGAGCAGCTGAGGTGGCTCAGGCATCTGTTCCGGATGCCTCCTGGTCGCCTCCCTTGGGCGGTGCTCCAGGCATGTCCTACTGGGAGGAGGCCTCGTGGAAGGCCCAGGACACACTGGAGGGACTATGTCTCCGAGCTGGCCTAGTGTCGCCTCGGGGTCCTCCCAGAACAGCTGGAAGAGGTGTGCGTGGATCGTGAAATCTGGGCATCTCTGCTGAGACTGCTGCCCCCGCGACCCGGCCCGGATAAAGCGGAAGAATATGGATGGATGGGCCACATACATTTTTATAAAGAACTCCAAGGGCCTTATAATTTAGCAACATGCATTCTAGAGTTCATACATCATTGAGGTTGGACTGATAGTTTGGAGGATCATCATTTCTGTGTCAGACTCACATAATGTGATGGCTGGAACTGTTTATCTTTGTTGAGGCATCTGATGTCAGTATGATGTCAGTCTTGTGAAAGCTGGCGCTGGAGATTTGCCTTCTTCACCACTGCCAGCACTCACAAACTGGCCTTTCACTTTGACAAAGAAGAAATAATTTGTCCATTTTTCCTGGAATACGCAGCATTCAAGATCCACTTTCCTTTTCTTAACAGTCACCATGACACAGCACTTTAAAATCAAGTCAGTCACTGCCATGGGATACATCAAATCACATGAGCCTGAGCTATATTAAATATGAAAAATGCCTTGGGGGGCCTGGTCAAAAGGTCATGCAGGCTGAGGCCAGAGTTTCCCCACCCCGTCCTAAGTCAAGTCAAGTCTTTGTGGAGCTTTGGTCTCAAGTCTCGAAAATTGTGACTTATGTTTGACTCGAGTCTCCCACCTCTGCTATAAAATCAATTCAAATCGTAATTGTCCAAACTGAGTAAAAAATGAGAGATTTAATTTTTTGGCCAAATCACCCAGCCCAACATTGAGGTCGACATTGACCCGTTTAGTGACCGTCGGTGCTCACTGCTTTTCAGAATGCATCGTGGGAAATTCACACCAAAACAAAATGGCGAGACCATCATGTAGTGCACTGTAGGGGAGAGTGTGGACATTCGGACACAGACCAAAACATACACAACGTATCTCTTGTAACGATAACAACTCCATAACCACCACTAAGGTCATTTCTAAGACATTTCAGACAAAATAAATATTGATAACCCTATATAATCCACAGTTCATTCGGGTCTATTGCGTCTCCTCAGCCCGGACACCGGCTCCGCCCCCGTCTCCTCCAGTAAAGGAATGTCGTCCTGTAATGTCAAAAATATATTTGTCATGCACATGTTTAACGGCTGAAGTGAATGTCTGTGCTATGACCGTCATCTCAGGTCATGTCACAGATAAAGGCTAGGCCTTGGGGGATACGCACATGCGTCACATGCACAGATACAACGCAACTGTTGTCGTCAGCCTGTTATGCCTGACGGTCTGATACGGGCGATCACTGTATAAGTATGCCACGGAGTGTGTAAAAGAGCAGAGCACTGTGAGCCCGCCATTTTTGCTGTCTGTGTTCTCCCTGCGTTTAAGACAATAAATGGCCACTTGATTCAGACTTCAACTCTCTTCTGCATTTTTTCATTACATTATTATATATACAAAAAATGTCCTCTGCTGCCTCCTCTAGCGCCGTCTCTTCCTGCTCTTGCCCCGCCCCTTCCTGTTCCTCCTCCTCTTCTCCCTCCTCCTCCTGCGCCGCCGGTTCCTCTGCTCTTTCCGTCATCGCGTCTTCCTCCTCCTCTTCCGGCGTTTTGTTGTCGTTTCGCGCAGATCTTGCTTGTCTGTCGGCGTCTCCTCAGAAATGGGGTGCATCGATCGCGTGTCGTTGACTGCAGTCGTCTCTTTGGCACCCAAGGATTCGATGAGTTTGTCCAGGTTGCGTTCGCAGGAGCCATCTACGTGGGATGCAAACACAAAAGTTAGAGATTATAAAAGAGCAGTGTTTCGTAACATCTTCATCAGTGATTCCAAACTGGTGACCCTAAAACTACTAATTCTATTGCTTTTTTTGCATCGGCCTTAGAAAAACCCATATCAGTCAACCTCTACTGGGTACAGGCAGCATGAACATCCTGACCCGCTTGACCTGGACCGCGGTCCTGCTGTAATGTGACGTGATCACATCTGCTTTGGTCCAAAGTGTTCCAAGCTCCAAACTGCAAACTCTCGGGCCTGCCAATGAACCTGGACGGGGTACTCCTGCCGGCAAAGGAACCTGGAGATGACATCTTCGGCCTGCATGGAAAACTAGATGAGGCATCTCCGTTCCTGCAAAAGAACCTAGACGGGGCATCTCGGTGCCTGAGAAGGAACCTGGAGACAACATTTCGGATCCGCCAAGGAACCTGGATGGGGCACTCCTGCCAGGTGGCGAGTGACGAATGCGAGGGAGAAGGCGACTGAGACGACGGAAGCGAGGACACCAACGTCTGGGATGACTGAGGCTAGGGCGGCAGCGTCTGGGACAACTGAGGCGGCATCTGGAATGACTGAGGCGAGGGCCTGGGACAAGGGCGGCAGCGTCTGGGACAAGAGCGGCGAGTGACGAAGGCTAGGGCGGCAGCGTCTGGGACGGCTGAGGCTAGGGCGGCAGCGTCTGAGACGACTGAGGCGAGCAGTAGCGTCTGGGACGCCAGAGGCGAGGGAGCCGGCGTCTGGGACGACAGAAGCAAGGACGCCAGCATCTGGGACGACTGATGCTAGGGCGGAAGCGTCTGGGATGGCTGAGGCGAGCAGTATCGTCTGGGACGCCAGAGGCGAGGGAGCCGGCGTCTGGGACGACAGAAGCGAGGACGCCAGCGTCTGGGACGACGGAGGCTAGGGCGGAAGCGTCTGGAATGGCTGAGGCTAAGGCGGCAGCGTCTGGGACGGCTGAGGCTAGGGCGGCAGCGTCTGGGACGACTGAGGCGAGCAGTAGCGTCTGGGACGACTGAGGCGACAAGGGCGGCAGCGTCTGGGACAAGAGCGGCGAGTGACGAAGGCTAGGGCGGCAGCGTCTGGGACGGCTGAGGCGAGCAGTAGCGTCTGGGACGCCAGAGGCGAGGGAGCCGGCGTCTGGGACGACAGAAGCAAGGACGCCAGCATCTGGGACGACTGATGCTAGGGCGGAAGCGTCTGGGATGGCTGAGGCGAGCAGTATCGTCTGGGACGCCAGAGGCGAGGGAGCCGGCGTCTGGGACGACAGAAGCGAGGACGCCAGCGTCTGGGACGACGGAGGCTAGGGCGGAAGCGTCTGGAATGGCTGAGGCTAAGGCGGCAGCGTCTGGGACGGCTGAGGCTAGGGCGGCAGCGTCTGGGACGACTGAGGCGAGCAGTAGCGTCTGGGACGACTGAGGCGAGGGCGGCAGATAGCACGAATCAGCCGGAGCTGAGATGACGTGAGTCAGTGCAGTTGAGTTAGCAGAAGACGAAATGTATTGTAAAACGCAAACGCAAAAATTCACATAGCAAACGTGAACCGCTATGCAAGTAACAGGGATCAGAAATTAGTGCTCCAGGAGCTCGAATTTTAGGCGGGGTCCGCGAGAGAAAATAATAAAAGATGGCTCAGTGGCGCCCCCTCAAACAGGCAGTTTACATTGAGTCAATGAGAGCCCGGTCGCAAAATGTCATCGTACAAAGGTGACACTAGCCAGGGACACAGACCACGTCAGGACATGTAAAACATTATATTATGACCCCGCCCTAAACGCTAGGAAGTCAGCCATCTTGGCCCAAACCTCGAACCTTCAAAATCGTACTTGAACTTCTGGCCCTGATCGCCGAGTTTTCAATCGAAAGCCTCAAATTTTGGCCAAAAGGTCCCAGACCCATGTGGCTTTAAAGATCATTGTTTCAGTTTTGGAAACATTATTGGGCGTGGTCATGACGAGCCCGCAACTCAGAGGCCATTGTCACCAAAATTCAAAGTCTCATATCTTTCACAGACTTTGTCGGATTGGAACGGACCCAATCCGGCGCACATGCACATTCCAGAGCTGGACCTAACCATGTGCAAACGCAGCCACTACTGCCAAAAATGCCTTTAAATTGGCTTTCAAGTGGCTTGTAAGTAGCCCGCCCATCCTCCGTGAAAGGCAAGCCGGTCTCGGTCAGAGTTTCTTCTGAAATTCATCAATTTCCCCCTTTATTAACAAAAGCCACACATTTAGACTCCTACACCTTTATACTGGTAATCTGTCACAGAAAGAAGCTTTAATTTGCTCATTTTTGGCTCCAAATTCAGCTTTTTTGGACTTTACCATCACAGGAAGTTGTGATTGGCTGTTTCCTGTCCTCTGTCAGTGTGTTCCTCTTACTACATGGATTTGACCAAAATATTGTTTCACCCATCGAGGTTGCTGCGTGGCTGGAGCATCCTCTCAATATTTTGCCTCCCAGGCGAATTTGCCCTAAATATTAAATTATTCAATTAATAGTGGCTGAACTGTAAAGCCGTCTGTTTTCTGCTAATACATGAATGCGGGGTGTTTCATAAAATTAATCTATGTTGGGCTCCCAATCATGAGGTTTCCGGATCAATCTCAACCATGGCTCTTTCTATGTTTTTTTGTGTTTTTATTTATTTATTGTTTTTTTTTGGACTGGGCATCTACTGGGAAGTACATAAATCGGCGCCTATGGTCCCACCCTCATTAATAACGAGGAAAGAACAGTTTCACAATATGTGTAACTACACAGAAAGAAATGTGGAGACAGTAGGGAAACACTTGCGGCAAAACTGGGGAGGAAAAACAATTGAGAAAATGGAGGGGGGGTGTGGGGAAATTACCTGAAATGACCTCTCTCCTCCAATGGCGTACTGGGACCTAATATCGGCCTGGTCATTTAGAAAATAGTCCCCCGCATTAGGCACACTGTAACATGGAGTTGTAGCTCAGTGATAGTGTGCTGCTCTTTGGTGCAGGAGGTTGCCAGTTCAAACACGACTTTTCTAATGCTTTCTCCTTTCTTTTCACATGGGCCGCTACACTCTGAGCCTGATACAACTCCAGAATGAGCACCAAGTTATGTAGATACAAATATTTATTTGTCTACTTTTCTTCTTTTTCTACTTTTCCTCTTTACTCGTGCAGACCACTGCTCTGTTTCTGCAAATACAAGAGTGCGGGGTATCTCTTTTCCCGTCTTTCGATTCCTGCTGCAGTGAACCTTTCCTCTTTATGAGCTGATTAAAGTGCCTTTCACCTCAGCTTCACTTTATTTAACCACGGAAAACGCCCTGAGTGCGAGTGGGGGATACACTTATCTTACTGACATAGCTTTTACACTGCAGAGCACATCATGTCCTCTGACCTCGGGCTCAAGTGAAGACTCTGGAGGAGGTCGTTTCATCTTTCAGCCTCACGGAGAACGGTCAGGTCACAGTCTTGGTTTTCAGGCTTCACATATTTAGTCAAGTAACAGTCAGTGAATCATTGGAACGACTTATCTTTACTTTAGCGCGCACCAGAGTCAGAAGGCCACAGCATCCAATAGTTTTCAGGCAGTTGGAACAGGGCTAAACTGTCCTCTTCAGTCTAGTCAAGTCTGTTACGCATGTGTTTGAGCACACAGCAGTTTCATCGTTCTAAACGAGTTTTTGTGGACACCTTACCATTTTCATATAAAAGCAGACCGGGAGACTATTGCCGTGTGAGCGGCCCCTCAACAGTGTGGCGGGAAACAACTCAGGGGGTCATGTACTAAGCCTGGAGCTAAATTACGAGTAGTACGTGAAATTAGCGAGTGGGCGTGTTGCTCCTGATTCACTATTAGAAACTGTGCGTATTATTAGTGCCACAAATGTGATATGCAAATGACTTAACTGCGCGAGCACAGTCTGCACAAAACTGCTTCTGCTCTTATTCTTGACTCATCGCCTTTGAGGGAACATTTACAAGTGATTACGGATAAATGACAGATGTCCACAATCAATAACACTTTTTAATAAAAAATAATAATTATTAGGCTATAGCAAATATATTATCTTGGCTTTAAAGAAATAGCCAAGTGATAGGCCTATTGCCTGTGATTTGTGTCTGTTGCGAGTGTCTGGGGGAAAAAACAAAAAAACAAGACGCAGAATCAAATCATGTCCTGCGTGGCCATTGTTCACAAAGTGATAAAGCGTAGCTCCTTTCCAACAGTGAAATGAAAACGCACCGAAAATCGATCGTAGTTTCAATGCGTGTGGAGGAGACGAGAGGAGAATGCATGTAGTAGTGTTGTGATGATGGCACAGACAACGTGAAGAAGGGGGCGTGTCGGAAAGGGTCGGGGCTTCTTAAAGAGACAGAGGCCTATTTTAAGACGTTCCCTACAGCCATTTTGCGAGAGTAAAATTTATTCAAGGGAGTTATATTTACTGCATTTACTGACCAACATAAGGTTGCATCATCATTGTCGTGTGCCATAGACTGGTACTATGTACTATTGAAAAAAGCATAATACCCCTCTTTAAGATTTTTTTGCATTTAATTAGGCCAATGTTAGTAGCCTTTCACCCAGGCGAGCAAAAAATGCTTACATGTGGAAAACCTGCTTGAGTTCACTGTATGGAGGCGCATTGAGTTGCCTTGTGTATGAAATGCGCGGTATAAATAAAGTTGCCTTGCCTTGCCTTGTAATAAAGGATGAACTGTTATTATATGTGCTATATTCACACGATGGAGAGAGATGGAGAAAACAACGGAGGAGAAATGGAGCATGGAGGACAATGAAAACGACAGAAAATGTCAAAAGTTTGGGAGCATTTTAAGTTAAAAAAGACTGACAACATAGACGTGGTACAATGTGTGCATTGCCAGGCGGAGCTAGCCTATCACCACAGCACTTGGACCATGCAGCAGCATCTAACAACCAAACAACCAGAAACAAGGTGAAAGGCACACGTTTGTTTGCTTAACATAATATATGTCCCATTTTCAAACACGTGGAGGGGCATATGGGCACATGCTATCGGTCAGAAAGAAAACACGTTTCAATTGCGGAGGTTACAGATATTTGCCTATCAACACACGATTGACATAGTATGGTATCAATCATGTGTTGAAATGTAAAATTATATGTCATTAATATATTTTAATGCGTGTTAAAGTATCGAGATACAGTTTGTTGAAGCTTTTTATATTTTTAAAATGAATGATACCTATTTACTGTATTATCACATGACATTAAAAATAACAAAACAACAAAACAACGTCTGAAGTACTCTTATATTGTGTGTAATATATATGTGTGTAAATTCCCTTTTTTCCCCTCCTCTTATTCAGCAGATCTCAGCCCCGGATAGACAGCTTCCTGAGAATCCCCCTCCATGTACACCACAGCAAGCAGCAGGACATTCGGACAGCATCCTGAATATGCTAGTGACAGACATGCGTCCTCTCTCCATGGTAGAAGGAAAGGGCTTCAAGCAGATGATTGCCAACTTCAGTCCTTGATATGAACTACCATCTAGGATCCAATTTACCCAAAAAATGGAGGAAATTAAGGACAAGCTGATTAAGACTCTTGAGAGATGTGACTCGATTGCACTCACCACTGACATTTGGACCAGTGTGGCTGTTGAGGCCTTTATGGGTGTGACTTGTGTGGGGGACAATTGGGAAATTCAGTCCTTCATCTTAACCACGCTTCCCCTTGATGAAAGACACACAGCAGAATGGCTTCAAGATGTTGTAAACAAGACCTTTTTTTTTTAATTAAAGGGGCTCTGTGGAGTTTAGCAGTTTTGTACTCGTAATTGCCCCCTCAGGCCAAGCGCGTAACTGCAGCCTTGATGATAAGCTCGTGCATGAGGCGCTCAGTGACACAGTGAGGTAAACAGCTGATGAATTCTGCCTTTTTAGCTGAACTAAATTGTGCGTGTGCCGTGCTCTGCGTCTTTCGTTAGTGGAGGAAAAAAACAAAACATTGAGGGTTGTGCGCGGGCATCGGGACTTGTCTAAAAGTCATCATGTTTCGACATTGATGATTTACAGCAGATAGGCAGGCGGTAGTTTTGCTTTTGCGGCTTACACCTGTAGCTTGCCGAGTGACGCTGCTGTGGAGCGGCCAGCCGTGCGTCCTGACCAAAAGGATGTACACCGATGAGACCAGTTTAGTTTCATAAATTCAGTTTAGCCTACAGTGAAATATACATGCAACATGTTAACCTCTTAACCCCCACTTTAACCAAGCACATTTTCTCCAGCTCGGCTTTACCCAAATGTAAAAGCTTCTCGATGCCTATAGGCCAGAGTAAAGCCTCATTTGAAAGCTAAGACCTACTGATGTCACGTTGTCACAATGTTTTTATCACATTTTTTAAGCATTTCTGTCATGTTTTTGTTGCTTTTCATCACTTTTTTCATAGCTTTTGTGATGCTTTTTTGTCGTGTTTTCATCATTTTTTTGTCAATTTTGTCTGCACGTTTTCGTCACGTTTTTAGTCGCTCTTTTGTGGCTTGTTGTTGCATTTTCATCCTCGTTTTTGTCTCCATTGTGCTTTTTCAAGAAGCTTTTAGATCTGGGCAAAGCCAAACTGGAGAAAATGTGCTCTGTTCAGGTGGAGGTTAAGAGGTTAAAATCGTATCAGGCTTCAAAACAGGCATAATGAAGGCTAATAGACGACAGAGCTACAGCATCGTAATAGTCCGGTTAAATCAACAACGCGTCAGTTTGAAGTCTTCTGTTGAATATACTTATTAAAAATGGCTCTTGTGCATTGTTTGTGATCACGACGATGCAAATACATGCCCGTGGGCAGTGGCAATGCATTTTAAAATAAAGTGCGTCAGGTGACGCGGATAAAGCTAGCTTAATGTAGTACGGCTCGCAAGCACGTTAGCATTCAATAATACATGACTTTTCCTCCCCTGGCAATCTCTCATTTGAGCGGCGAAGATTTGTAACTCTAATGTGGATGAAGCTAATTTAACCCGCTTTCAATTGTGTAAAAACATGTAACAGAGTTTTTTTAGGCTGACTGATAGTTTTTGCTCTAATGTAATTACACTAGGTGACCGGAAGTGAATTACTCACTGGTGGAATGTGGAGTCGTTAGCGCATAACCCCTATTGGCATACGTGAGCTCATGGATCCGCGTCTGTTGGGATTGACACAGGACCTCGATCGGCATCGATTTGCCAATTTTAGACCTCACAGAGCATTTTTGCACAAAAAAGATCAACAGTAAATGCGTGTACAAACACATCTGGCCTTGCATGTGACGGTTTTAAAACATATTTTGTCATTTTATCTAAAAAGCAAAAAGTTTTATCAAATTTTAAATCAAAAACTCCAATAAAAAAACAATAGTGACACTTCATCAATCAAATTCAAACATTTATTTAATAAAGCGCTTTTCATTACAAAATGTAACACAGTGCTTACAGTTGCTTAAAAATCATTTAAAATGTCTCCCACCCGCAGTATACATAAATACACAACCCCCACCTCCCCCGACCCGCAAACAAGACACACAGACACATATTAATACAGAGCAGGCCCAGTTGTTAAGTCTTAAAGTAAAAATGGAATAAAAGTGGGGTACATAAGCTGGTCAGATGGACCAAGAGGAAACACATCCAGGACCGCTGCACCGGAGCAGCCCATCGGCCACAGCCCCAGCCTCCCGAGGGCCAGAGGGCTCCTCGAGACACTGGGATAACTAAAAATAAAAGATAAATTAATTTAATTTAACGGGCAAGTTGTCACAGTTGATTTTGTTGTGGTTGACGGTTAATAATTATTTATTGCCAATATGATTTAGAAAAAGAGAGCGAAGGTCAACTTTCAATTCAAAGCGGTTCAGCTTTCATTTAATGAGGTCTGCAGTTAAATGTTTTCCGTTACTTTGTCTAACAGGTACTGTATTCTGAATAATTTACTTGATTGCAATATATTAAGTACAAATTGGCGTATAATTAAAAAAATTGAAGACTACGATTGTTGGAACACCTGTTGTTAACTGGATTACACATTTATTGATGAACTCTGTAACTCTGTTGGCCAATGGAAGCAGCAGATAAAGCGTCATGTGACACATCTGTGCAGTGTTTTGTATGACTGTGGTATAAGGCAGTTTTTAACTTTATTTTATTTTAGGAGGAACCAGTACAACATCTAAGTTCATTAATTAAAGCAGAATTAAGTAACTCGTGGCCCTGAAGGGCCATAAGCGCCAGTGCAGGTTGTGTAGCTGTTGTGTTTTTTTACTTAATTGTCGTGGAGTAAATACTACGAGACAGAAAGACAAAGGGACAGAGGGCAATAATTGTTCATCCAATTACACAATGGAGATCATTTTTTAGCTGTAATATGTTTAAGTGGCGCTAGCCCGCAGTTAGCTTCTTTCTTTTGTGATTCATTAGTTGTGTATTGCGGCCTCCGACCCGGTGCAGGGGGACGTTGCAATTGTGGTTTAGCGTATGACAATTTTAACTATTTATTTTGGCTTCTTATTGTGCAGAAGTGTCATGAGTGAGTTAAGGTGCGTTCAAGAGCGGAACGTGCTCACTTCGTCAGCTCTAGATTGACGCCAAAACATTGCCGCTTCACACTCGCGAGGAACGCCGTTTGCTGGCGCGGTGAAGTTTTGCAAGAGTCATATTAGGAGCGTTATACAACTTCAGCCGAACGCGCAAACGCCATGATCAACTTCTCCTCCATTTGCTGCAGGTCAGGCGCAACTACCGCAAACTTACCGCAACTCCCCCTCCCAAAAACACACACATGGCCTCTTTTGCATGGTTGATTTCTTTTTTTTTTAAGAAGATAAATTACACTCTGAATTGCTTTATTTTAACGAAATGTCACTTTTTGACACATATGCATCGAATATTTCCTCTATGGAGTTTGTATATCACAAAAAACAATCACACGGCCCCGATTAAGTTTGTTGCTTCATTCACGTACTTTTCCTCTCTCCCTGCTCTCTTCCCTTCGTGCAAGAGGGCGAGAAAAACACGCAAGCTTCAACGCCGATCTCCTCTGTAAACCGTCGTTTATTATTCACTTAGGACTTTTATTTCTCAACTTGGTTGCCTTATTCCTCATTTGAGCTTCTCTGTGGGGGTGGAGATGACAGTCCTCATGCACTCCTCTCTGCCCACTCCAGCAGTGACTTTTTGTCGCAAAATAGCACACTTAGTGACCCTTCCCCCCAGAGGATAAAAAAAAACACTTCACCACCGCGAACTGTTCTATGTTCCTGTAAAGATCGTTCAAAGAGCCGGATCGTTCACGACCGACAACACATTAGACTCGTTAAAGAAACACATCACTATTGCGCGCCCCTATGAAAGGCATATATTGCGTTTGCCCTTTTGTGCCACTGGCTGCAGGTAACGGTGCGCTTGTGCTCATCTTTGAGCCCAGTCCCTGATTGGTTAACAGTCGTATGAAGCAACGTGTTGATTGTGGTTACTTGAGCGCATGAAGCAGTGGGCGGTGGGCTCCATCGCTGCTCGTGTCGCGCTGTTCTTCACTGGTTTTGACGCGCGTTAATCTTCATCTGCTCCCTCTCGCGGGAACGCTTCATTACGCGCCGGATCTTTTGTTACATTTCGAAGCGCGTCGCAAGCGCGTTACATAGGGTTAACATGGAGTTGGCGTGGGCGTTGTCGCGTTTGTCTGTTACGCACCTTTAGGGCTGTATGAAATTTCTCCTTCATATTGTGTCACAGATTGAAACAAATGGTAACTTTTCACACAACTATTAATATGGACCAATATCAGGAATATTAGAAATACAAAACCTGTTAATTGATGCACGTTGGCTGTGTTTAGACCACATATCCAGTGTTAGTGGTTCTCGTGGAGGCAGCCCTGGTCCCTTGCAGCCTGCAGTTTGCTGCGACACCCAGACTAAACTAAAGTCTGAACCTCTATCAGGACTCTTAGCCTAATGTTTTTACAGTGGATGTGATTCTATAGTGATTCATTCACTGAAAAGCGAGAATGTGTTGTGAGTTGCGCGCTACGCGCTATTTTGAATGCACAAAATTTCTGTTTAATTCAGTGGTTAAGTTTCTATAAGAGCCTCTTCTAACATCTATATACATTTTCTCATCAATTTTTGGGACTCGATGGTGCTGTTGGAAGCCAGCACCAAGTTTAAACTCACGGAGAGACAGGGCAGAGAGAGAGAGTCTGAGGCGGACAGCCAACCGCTGTGAGGAGGGGGGGGCTATTAGCTTTACAGCAACGAGACCTCAGACCAAATCATTTAGTGAAGAGGGGGTGTTTATGCCTGGCTACACGCCAGACTCAATCACAATGTGATATTTGTCTGGGGACCACCATTCATTTCTGTAGTGAGAGGTGTAGTTTCCGATTGATCCAGAGCCGTTTTTGTGCCTTGGGATTGTCTTTCTCATGCTTGCACGTCTATGACGCTATGACGCTCTCGCTGTAAACTTTTGAGCTAATATTTAGAACACGTTCCTAAAGCTTGATCGAAAGATATTGGCGTCGCGTCTGCTGCTGTCATGTTGGGATCCGTAAATATTTTTTTATTTTTTTTTATCCCTAAAACAAACTACAAGCTTATGTCAAAATAGCGCGTTCAATGTCTTTACCGTCCCTCTCGTTCTGTGATTTGGTCCCAATCATTGGAAAATGTCGCCCAATTGGTCCCCGGTGTTGTGAGCATGTTCGAAAGTTTTTCTGAGCGCACACAGCAGTCTGGCGTTAGCCAGGCTAGGGTGTTTTAAGCCTTTATTTCTTAAATACGCATATCTTAAATAAATCAAGGCAAAAAATATTATATTAGTTTATTAATTTTTATTTTCTGTTATTTATTATTTTTGGCCTGACATTTTTTAGGGTGCTGAATTCATTTTAGGGTTGCTCAAGTGTAGGTTTTGGCTGGTCACACAGAGACAAGGGAGGCCAGACTCTGGGTACTGCTTCTTCTTAATGCCAGGTCCCTTCTAAAACAGCCACAGGGTGATCCATATAAGTTTGTTCGGGCTTATCTCTTTACCTAGGAGATCTGCACGATGAAACTTTAAAGACAATCCTATTGCGATTCTGTTCAGACGTATTGGAACATTTCTTCACATGTATGCAGTTGCCCGAGGTTTATGTTTTTGGAAAAATGTTGGCTGGTGCCTTATCACACCTTGAATGGAAGGAATTGCCCACACAGATGTACTTTTGGAATGACACTTTCCAGTCTGAATTAAATTAATGAACGCCGCCAATTCTTAACGCTGGTATCTACAGCTGCAAAAGATGATAGCTGTCGATGGGAAACTTAGACCAAACTTTGAGTGTGGAGCAATGGCTCTCGTCATTTAAAGACTTGCTCAGTTGGAGTCTCAGCAGCTCGGATCACGGTGCCAAAGTGCAAAATATCTCATGTTGGTCAACTGTTACCAATCAGCTTGCTGTATTGAAACTGACTGCAATGTATGCGTGCCTGTAACAACCTTTGAATGTACAGTACATGATAGTGTTTCCGCAAATTACAGTATATTTCCTTGTTTAACTTACATAACCTATATGTAATTAAGCTATTTTGTGGATGTCATTGACGACGGAAATTCGCAAATATTGTTTTGTGTCTTGCTTTTACCAGGTTGTTGATTTTATTATTATTATAATGTTATGTGTGTTATATGTGTTTATACGTTATGTATATATACGTATTACATATTTGTTCTTTGATTCCCTCTTTTAATAATGCCTGGAAGCAGGGGTGGGTCGGGGTTGCGGTGCGTTGTGTGTGTGTGTGTGTGTTGTTTTGTTTGTTCTTTTTCTTGCATATTTGTTTAATATTATTATTATTACTTCTTTTTTCTATATTTCTGTTGCTAGGCTTTCCTTTTATTGTTTATCCTTCAAACTGTTACATGCGCAAAAGTACTGTGCAGAAGTGACCCATTATCACGAAGGGTGAAAAAAAAATTTGTTGTGTGCATATGAAATGATCTATAAACTGAATGATGCACAAATCAATAAAATTTGATCACAAAAAAAAACACAGCCAACAGGAGAACAGGGGACCACGTGCGCAAGCTCTCAAGGCAGCAGGCGTTTGCTCATCTTCAGTCGATTAACTAAGTATACAATATTAATATAAACTTTTATATATTTTACACAATAACTCGAAATTCTCTAATTTAATGAATGTGGTTGTTGTACTAATTTGTTTATTTGGATTTACAGTTTTGGAAATTATAACAAAATAAATAACAGCATAAAATGTGACGTACCAGAATTTATATATTTTCTCGAAAACCTTTACCAACTTTAAACAGCCAAGGAGAAAGAGGACACACGAGCAGCACAGCTCCCTACGAGGGAAGGAAAAAAACAACAACGTCAACTTGGTGCTAAGCAAGTTCGTTTTACAGGCTAAAAATAGCTCGCTGAGCTACATTACTATTACTTCGTTTACAGTTTATGAATGTTATGTTCGTTGTTCTGACATTTTATCTTGACTACGAGCTTAAACAAGGCATGTTCAGTACTCTAGGGAGACTCGAGGAGCACCAGCTTACCAGCAGCAGGTCGCTCATCTTGGGAAAAGTCAAACGATTAACCTTTACTAAGACTTCTTGCCCAGCTACAATAAGACTATTGGCCTGTGGCGTTGACGAGCATTGTTATGAAATGTGCCAAGACAATTCCCTATGGGACATAAGTTTATTCTTTATCTTTATCTCATTGAGGACAGAGCAGGACCCCGGCGCTGGATAGAGGGGTGTGTCGCACCAATTATGTCCTCTGCGCAAGCAGAACTAAAGGAACTTATTACTCAGTATAACACTTACTAAAATAAAAATGTTTCAACAAAATTACCAAAAATGGAGATACTAAAATAACCAGGTTCACTATAACAGTTTCTGAGGTGTTCACTTAAAAAAATATCACTTGCTACACAAGCACCCTAAAATAGGCCTAGCCTCAGCCCGTTTGACTCCGTGTGTCTGTTTCCCTCCGAGTCCCTGTCCGTGTGACTGTTTACAGAGAGTGGTACGGCGTAACTTTCATCACCTTCCTCATGGCTCGAGTGACTCTCCAGAACATGTGGAAATCTGTCTCCAGCAAACGGCGGCGGGCGGCGGACAAGAGAACGACCGACCGCGACGTAGGTGTCCACGGGGGATAAAGTTGTTCAATAAATGAGAGTTTACTGCCAATCTCAAGATGTTGGCGCCTCCCTTCACCAGCAGATGCACCCATTCATCCACTTTATTTTTAGCCCAACTCTTGTTGTCTATCACTTTAGGTCTATGGTCTATAAACATGGCTGAACTTTAAAGAAATGGAATGTGTGGTGTAAGTTAAAATGACCAGAGATCCAGATTGAGTGAAATGTTGTATTTTTTAAAGGGCTTTATCCTGTCCTTTCCGGATCTCTTTTACAGTATATTACAAGTAACTGTTACTTTTTATTTCTGACTCAAAACTGGTGTTGTAATTGTGACCTGAAAACAACGCCAGAATATGAGGAGATTATTTGCACTATTAACGAGTTATCACAATTACCATAATTAAGCAAGGAAAAATACTGAGAATTCGAAGCAGTATGTGACACTACACCAATGTTGACAGATTTTGTTTTAAAGGGCTTATGAGTTACGCTAGTATCTTTCTAAAAAGATCACCTAAAGTAGTTGAAAAAATGTGAGGCTGGAGTGGCTCTGGATTAAAAAGAGTTGAAACTGTCTTTTGGGTGCTCTTCAGTGCAGGGATCCAGTTTTCAGCAAAAAAATCAATAATTGAGGCACTGCCAAGAAGTAGAACTATTAAAAAGCCTTTATTAATACATTGGCTAGATGAGATAAATCATGCCAACGCAGTCTCGGCTCTAGGCCATTCTTTCAGGGCGAGGGCTCGAGATGCCCTGTACAGCTTAAGCTCACAGCATTGGTCACATGTCCCAAGTGGGTATTGGTCAAATGGGTGTGTTCTTGTCACTGGTTACTAGAATAAGCAAAACACTTAAAATTGTACAATGTATAAACGATGTTCTGTACTTCTTACACGACTGAACAGAAATGTGAATATTTGTACGAAGTTGCGACTCATACATTTTTACAAAAATTACTGACATCTATTCTCATTGAGGCTGGGGAACTCATGGCTTTGAGGGTTATCCAAAGGGTTCCGTTTGAAGGGTTTTTTAATCTGTCCCCTCCTCTTGATAGTCTCTTGTATTTGCCTCTAGCCACACATTTCTAAGGTATTGCATTCCCTGGCTGGGATCTTTGTATAATGCATGCATAGATATAGGCGGGGTTGCTTCTAATAGCTTGTTTCGTGTTCTGCTAGGTCTGTTTTTTAGTTTGCGTTTTGTTTCGCCAACTAAAATCGACCGCAAGGGACTTCAAGTCTATATTGTCCAGGTTAAAATTGGCAATGTCATAAAACATTAAGAGGACTAAAAATACTAAGGAAAGATCTAAGCGGGTAAACCCTTGTTGAAGGCCCAGACCAGCCCACGACCGCGTTCTCTGCTGGGGGTAGTGCTACGCCTCTAGCCGGTCCAGCACGTGCCTCTCGCCGGTGGGTCTGCTGGCTCCGCCGCCCGTCCGCTGTAGGATGTGCCTTCAGCTGGCTTTCCTCGCCGGCTCTCGCTTACCCCGATTGGGTCCCGCTGCCTGCCCATTCTCTTACCCGTGGAGGGAGTCACGCTGGCCGCGTGTGTCCGCATGGCCCGTGGCACCGGTGTCCTCCAGGGTCGCTGGTTGGGTCCGTCGCTTCGTATCACGGCCAGGTGCATGCCGCACCCGGCCGGGGCCCGGTCTTACCGTGGCGTCACGTCGTCCTCCTGGGCGCCATACCACGGCGGCCCATGCCATGTTCTCCTCCACGCCTTCCCTCATGGTTGCCGGTGGGTGCGTTTATTATTACCGGGCGTCCTTGTCTTATCCTCTCCGCGCCCGGCGGCCCATGCGCGGCCTGCGCCTCTCTGAGCTACACCTCCTTCCTTCTGTCCTCTTTCTTTTCTGTCTCGTTGCCTCAGTCCTCTTCTTAAAAATCCCTCTTGTCGGCAGGTGCGCCCAGTTAATCAATCAAAACCTGGGCGGGGCTACCAGGGGCACAAGCTTGGGTGTTAAAACGGGGCATAAAACACCTTAAAACATGCACATAAACCATTAAAACAACTTAAAACCAGTCCGCCATGCCCGTGACATATACAACATCGTGGTGTTTACAGTGATGATGGTTTTAATGTGTTAAGTCTGGACCTGATGTTGTATCTTGAGATGTTAGTCTTTGTATTATTTTCACAAAGAACATTCACACATCCTATAGGATCGCTTTCCGTGTCAAGCATGTCTTTTTGTTTTTAGTGGTGGCAGATATGTGACCGTTGACGACCAAGGTGGGGGCTTTCCTAAACTAATTGGTGGGGCGTCTCTGGGGAGAGCATCTTCAGTGTGCTTTCACTTCTTAAATTTACTCAATTTTGTCTGGATTATCTGTTTAATGTTGTTGTTCAGTACTCGTATTCTGTCACAAAAAATACCTTGATTTGAGTTCTATTTTGTTTTGTTGTAGGCCGAAAACACCAGTATGTATGAAATTCCTCTCTCTTTAAAATTCTTTGGACTCATTGTCCTGAGATGTATTCAAAATTAGAATCATGTCACAGATAGCCTTAGACGTGATGGAACTGACCGAAAGGATATGCTTTAGTAGCCATGGGGTGGCAACTATCAGCTTTTAAATTAGCATATTCCAGTCAGGAGGTTTGTACTGTGTAGATTTTCTTCAGATCTTTAAGATTTTTAATCAAGAAAATTTAATTTCTGTTACATGAATAGTTCTGGACTTGGGTTTTAGTTTCTTTTTACTATTTAATAAGTCATATGTTCTGACCTGACACAATAGTACACGTCATCATATATCGGCCCCACCACAAAATTTGGTCACGGAAATTATTTAAGTCAGAATAACACTTTTTCTTTCCAGAAACCATGTACAGTTCTGCATAGTTAAGGCTCGAATGCTCCCATTGCTGTGCCTTTTTGTTGTATATAGCTGATTTGAACAGAAAAACATTGTTTTTAAAAATCCTTCTGTCAGTACCACATGTCCGCAGGTGGCTCTCTTCTGGTGCTCGTTCTTTTTAAGGATGTTCAAGTGTGTTATTCCATCTTGTGGGCTATATTTGATATTTGATATATGATTCCAATCCATTGTTACAAGGGATCCCCGTTCATGTTCTTCATATGTTTTAGTTTATGGAACACTTTTGTGCTATTCTTTGAATGAAGAGATGGCAGGGAATTGACAATGTGGTTGATTGGAAGTTCATATATTTAGATAGAGGCTCGTGAGGGTTTTTACCTAATTATGGGGTGTTCTCCCTGGTGGTTTTTTCCAAGTTGCTTATGAACCTTTGGGCATGTATTAATGTTGAAACATGGGTTTTACATAGTAGAGAAGTCTTGTTCGTTTTGTGTGATCCATTTTCATCTTTAGCATGTGTGAGTAGAGCTGTGGTTCAGATTTAGTTCCTCTATTGGGTTTGAGTGTAGGATGGATATATACTCACTTCTTAGCTGTCTCAATGCTTTCTGCAATACTGGGTCTCTCCCCGGCCATACGGTTCCTCCTTTATCTGCTCATTTTGATTAATTTTTTTATTCAGTAGACATCATCTAATGCCTCTTTCTCTTTTGTGACAGTTCTTGGTGGTTTTCTTCTTGATGTGCAGGGGCTCTATGTTTGAGTCACTTTTTTTTATAATATTCAAGTGTTTTGATTACCAACATTTTGCTGTGAATGTGGACTTAGTTGATACCTTAGTTTTACTTTGTTATGCATCCGAGCGCATGGAACCTGGCCTGGATGCATGGTTGTACCATACTTTCAGCTGAAGATGGCGTTGGATTTAATATCTAAAAGTAAATTTAATTTGTGCTTTTAGAGCAAAATTACAAGGATATCAGAGGAGGACAGATTAAAAAAAACTCTTCAAACGGATCCTTTTGGATTCTACAGTGAGGAAATAAGTATTTGAACACCTGCTATTTTGCAAGTTCTTCCACTTGAACTTCATGAGGGGTCCTGAATTGTCTCGTAGGTGCGATGTTCCACTGTTGCAGAAGACATATCTAAAAAAATGTATGATTTTTTTACTATTTATTTGTTGATACAGCTGCAAATAAGTATTCTTGAACACCTGTCATCAGCTAGAATTCTGACCTCAAAGACCTGTTAGTCTGCCTTTAAATTGTCACTCCACTCAATTCATTATGCCTACATTTAGATGCAGCCTCGTTTGAGTGTCTTTTAGCTGCATTAGACACCTCACCCATAATCAGTAAGGAAATCCAGTACTAACATGGCAAGACCAAGAGGCTGTCCAAGGCATGAGGGCAAAATTGTAACCTCCACAGGTTGGAAAGGGCTACGGGGAAATGCCAAGAGCTTGGTGAAAGGTCACTGTTGGAGCATCATTAGAAATGAGAAGCTAACATGCTGTATCTCCCTCGGATGGGGCTCATGCAAGATCTCCTCGGTGGGGTTCAATGATCCTAGAAGGTGAGATCAGCCCAGAATAAGGGGGAGTGGTCAATGACCTGAAAAGAGTGACCACGTTTCAAGGTTTACTTGGTTACACTAAGAGTCATGGTTGGATCAATGCATTGGACGGGAGGTTCCCTGCTTAACCGGAATGTCAAGGCCCGTCTTAAGTTTGCAATGACCATTTGGATGATCAGGAGAGTCATGAGAAAGTCATGTGGTCGATGAGACCAAAATGGAACGTTTTGGTCATAATTCCATAAACGTGTTGGAGAGGAGATGATGAGTCATCCAAGAACACATCCCTACTGTGAAGCATTGGGGTGGTAGCATTTCATGCTTTGGGGGTGTTTTTTCTGCAATGGCAGGGCGACTGCACTGTATTAAGGAGGATGAACGTGCCTGTATTGGAGTTTTGGGGCAACCTCTTCCCTCAGTTTAGAGCATTGAAGATGGTCGAGGTGGTCTCTCCACCATGCATGACCCGAAGCACAAGCCAGGTAACAAGGAGTGGTCTGTAGAAGTATCAGGTTCTGGCGGGGCCTAGCCGTTCCAGACCTAACCCAATAGAGGATTCTTTGGAGGGGCTCAAACTCGTGTTTCTCAGCGAGCAGGCCCAGAAACCTGACTGATCTAGAGAGATCTGTGTTGGAGGGTGCGGCCAATCCCTCCTGCAGTGTGTTTGCACTGGTTGAACAACTAAGGAAACGTTTTGACTCTGTAATTGCAACAAGGCTACTGTTACCAATATTAACGATTTGATTTTCTCAGGTGTTCAATATTATTTGCAGCTGTATCATACAAATAATAGTAAAAATAATACTTGTGATTTCTGGATTTTTTTTTTTTAGATTTGGTCTTCACATGGACATGCATCCTACGATTTTGACATTTCGACCCTCCTGATTTCTTTAAGTGGGAGAACTTGGCAAAATAGCAGGGTGTTCATATTATTTTCCTATTGTATACCCTCAAAGCCATGGGTTCCGCTAATTGGAGAATTAGATTTGTCAGTATTTTTTGTAAATGTATGGGTTATCTTTTACAATAATTATTCAATTTTCTGTGTTCAGTTCTTGTTAAGCATGTACGAACGTGTTTTTATTACTTGTACATATCTTTAATGTTTTGTATTCTAGTGTAACAGGTGACAAAGAACACACCCCCTTTGACCACACTTGGGAAT